>VYZU01001087.1:20922-44814 GCA_013401355.1 Ceyx cyanopectus | reverse complement strand
TTTTGCAATGGATTGTGATGGTTTTGGTTTGACTGATTATAATGTGTCCCTGGAGAAATACCAGCTTACCTATATGCTCCATTTTGTCCCAGATACAGCACAAATGTGCCTCTGCAGACAAGAGAAATTACATACATCTATCAGAGAACAAAAATGGACCTTCTACCAAGATCAAATCCCTAGACTTTAATTTTGGTGAGCATTGGGTTCAGAACTTGTTCCACAGCAGAAATAGAAAACCAGTTACACAGTCTGGCTTTTGGAAGAGAGACAAAAATAATTTTATCTTTCTCTGGTCCCTACTGGTCTTTTTAGCAAGAATCTCCCAAGAATGCTCAGCTAGGACATACTTAAGTAAGTGATCCCTCAAGCATCATGCTAAAATGTAAAAGATTTGGGAAGTGTTGCAATATTTTCATCAAGCATGTTCTTGTAGGAAATTATTTTTGCTAAGGACTTGTGAATAACCTTGTTTTCCTTGCTCAAATGCTAAGGTTTCATTTATTTGAGCACTGCCATTAAAACGGCTGTTAAGAAAACAATAGGACCACTCATCTAAAATAAAATAATATAATTAAAAAGTAAATCACTGCTGACACCAAAGTATATTTAAAAGCAGCTGCAGTCAATAAGATGGTTGGATTTTCGTTCACAAAAATGAAAGGCATGCAGCCACATGGGACTAATAATGCCGGGTGATTTATTGTAGAAGAAATGTGCAAAACAAATCAGTAGAAATGTGGACCTGGAGGCAGAAAAAAAGAAGCTGTGAATGTTTAAGACTTTAAATTCTTATGGAGCTGTAGGAAGTAGTGAATAAAAGAATGGTCTTTGAGAAAGGCCTATGCAATCAGGACTGTGTTCCTGATCAGCAAGAGAGACATTTTCAGAACAGTTTAGAAGTCTCTGTATCTGGGTAAGGTGCAAAGAACTATATTTAAAACAGATGGAGAGAAAAAAAAAAAATCAAATACCATCTTATTACTTCAGTAGTGTGATAATATCTTATAAAGTGCTAACTTCAGATTAATCTGGGCATAATTATAGCAATTAGTACCTTCTTTCAAAATCAGTTATAAATTTTATATAATTCAGCTATAAATTAATTTGATGTGTGAATAATATCTGCACTTGCAAATGATCTTAAATGTTGTATAAAGCAACTCTGACAAGTAGTAAGGTAAGGTGTAAGCCTGTGATCAACTGGGATCCTTTCAGATCTTTGTGTGAGAAAGATGTTTGGTTTCATCTATAAAATGAGCAGAATATTCTGGAGAAATTGAAGCTGGGTGGTAAACAGCATTAAACCTCGGCTCGTTACTTGGCTTTTGTTGTCACAGTTGTTAGAAATGTTTGTCTGACAGCAGGAAAATTTACAGTAGGAGATAATGCTTAAAATTTAAGGTAATTCTAAAGTTTGAACGTTGACTGTTTTTAATGGGTGGTGGGGAGGAGAAGGACCATGTGAGATAGGAACTCTTTCTGGAGATTGGATTTTCTTTTTTCTTTACTGTGTGAGTAATAATATATTTTTCTGTGTCTGTACAATGGTGCAAAAGATTTACAAGAGAGCTCTAAAAGTTAATTATTGTTTAAAAGCATTTTAAAATTCTTTGAGACAAGGCTCCATTAAAATACAAAGTGCTATTAATTGGCTCATCAGACTTTAGATCATGCCACAGTAATAGCATATTTAACAGTTTTTCAGTAGTTACTGTGGTGCAACAACTTGGGAATTCAGTTGTAAGCAAAGATTTCCATTGGTTTCTTTCAATGTACAATTGCAACATTAGGAGAAGACAAGGTGGAAAGACTGGGAAATTTGCATGCTTTTGCATTAGAAACATGAAAGCTAAAAACATTCATCCTGCTTAGCCAAGGGGGGATGCATCTTTAAAGTTACTGCAGTGAATGGAACCCAAGCACTGGCTCTGCAATCAGGCATGGCATTCACCATGCTTTGCTGCTCTGATTAACCATTTTGGAAGCTTGCCCACACGATGGGCTTGGTGTGCAGAGTGCAGCAGGTGAGCTCAGGGCCAAGAGGCAAAGTGCTGCTGCTTTTGGGAACAAGGGGAATGCTGCTTGGCTTTGAAGCCCAAAAANGAATGTTTCAGTGTAATGAAAGTGCATGAAATATTTGGTAAGATTACATAAATACTTTTAATATCTGATGATTCGTGCATGTATCAAGTACTTGATATTCTGCATTCCCAGGATATTATTTTCAATAAATATTGGTTAAAATCAACATGGATAAATTTGTACTTTCTACATTCACTAATATTTTCTTACTTAATATTTCAATTGCAGAGTGTACATTTTTGCAATGGATTGTGATGGTTTTGGTTTGACTGATTATAATGTCTCCCTGGAGAAATACCAGCTTACCTATATGCTCCATTTTGTCCCAGATACAGCACAAATGTGCCTCTGCAGACAAGAGAAATTACATACATCTATCAGAGAACAAAAATGGACCTTCTACCAAGATCAAATCCCTAGACTTTAATTTTGGTGAGCATTGGGTTCAGAACTTGTTCCACAGCAGAAATAGAAAACCAGTTACACAGTCTGGCTTTTGGAAGAGAGACAAAAATAATTTTATCTTTCTCTGGTCCCTACTGGTCTTTTTAGCAAGAATCTCCCAAGAATGCTCAGCTAGGACATACTTAAGTAAGTGATCCCTCAAGCATCATGCTAAAATGTAAAAGATTTGGGAAGTGTTGCAATATTTTCATCAAGCATGTTCTTGTAGGAAATTATTTTTGCTAAGGACTTGTGAATAACCTTGTTTTCCTTGCTCAAATGCTAAGGTTTCATTTATTTGAGCACTGCCATTAAAACGGCTGTTAAGAAAACAATAGGACCACTCATCTAAAATAAAATAATATAATTAAAAAGTAAATCACTGCTGACACCAAAGTATATTTAAAAGCAGCTGCAGTCAATAAGATGGTTGGATTTTCGTTCACAAAAATGAAAGGCATGCAGCCACATGGGACTAATAATGCCGGGTGATTTATTGTAGAAGAAATGTGCAAAACAAATCAGTAGAAATGTGGACCTGGAGGCAGAAAAAAAGAAGCTGTGAATGTTTAAGACTTTAAATTCTTATGGAGCTGTAGGAAGTAGTGAATAAAAGAATGGTCTTTGAGAAAGGCCTATGCAATCAGGACTGTGTTCCTGATCAGCAAGAGAGACATTTTCAGAACAGTTTAGAAGTCTCTGTATCTGGGTAAGGTGCAAAGAACTATATTTAAAACAGATGGAGAGAAAAAAAAAAAATCAAATACCATCTTATTACTTCAGTAGTGTGATAATATCTTATAAAGTGCTAACTTCAGATTAATCTGGGCATAATTATAGCAATTAGTACCTTCTTTCAAAATCAGTTATAAATTTTATATAATTCAGCTATAAATTAATTTGATGTGTGAATAATATCTGCACTTGCAAATGATCTTAAATGTTGTATAAAGCAACTCTGACAAGTAGTAAGGTAAGGTGTAAGCCTGTGATCAACTGGGATCCTTTCAGATCTTTGTGTGAGAAAGATGTTTGGTTTCATCTATAAAATGAGCAGAATATTCTGGAGAAATTGAAGCTGGGTGGTAAACAGCATTAAACCTCGGCTCGTTACTTGGCTTTTGTTGTCACAGTTGTTAGAAATGTTTGTCTGACAGCAGGAAAATTTACAGTAGGAGATAATGCTTAAAATTTAAGGTAATTCTAAAGTTTGAACGTTGACTGTTTTTAATGGGTGGTGGGGAGGAGAAGGACCATGTGAGATAGGAACTCTTTCTGGAGATTGGATTTTCTTTTTTCTTTACTGTGTGAGTAATAATATATTTTTCTGTGTCTGTACAATGGTGCAAAAGATTTACAAGAGAGCTCTAAAAGTTAATTATTGTTTAAAAGCATTTTAAAATTCTTTGAGACAAGGCTCCATTAAAATACAAAGTGCTATTAATTGGCTCATCAGACTTTAGATCATGCCACAGTAATAGCATATTTAACAGTTTTTCAGTAGTTACTGTGGTGCAACAACTTGGGAATTCAGTTGTAAGCAAAGATTTCCATTGGTTTCTTTCAATGTACAATTGCAACATTAGGAGAAGACAAGGTGGAAAGACTGGGAAATTTGCATGCTTTTGCATTAGAAACATGAAAGCTAAAAACATTCATCCTGCTTAGCCAAGGGGGGATGCATC
Organism: Ceyx cyanopectus; assembly: GCA_013401355.1. Taxonomy (NCBI): domain Eukaryota; kingdom Metazoa; phylum Chordata; class Aves; order Coraciiformes; family Alcedinidae; genus Ceyx; species Ceyx cyanopectus. The sequence goes on along the minus strand of VYZU01001087.1, from coordinate 40,600 downwards.
TTTAAAGTTACTGCAGTGAATGGAACCCAAGCACTGGCTCTGCAATCAGGCATGGCATTCACCATGCTTTGCTGCTCTGATTAACCATTTTGGAAGCTTGCCCAGCCATAACAGAGCAGTTCTAATCTCTTTAGGGATTAATAAAAAGAAAACAACCTAATTCTATTTTAAGAGATAGCAAATGATTTTAATAGAGTGTCTTAACACCTGGAATTAGGACTTCAGTTGGTAGCAGTCTGACGTTCCACTTTTGTACCAATAAAGAAGGGGAATGATGTTTGTGTTTTCTGGAAACACAACAGGAGTCTGGTGTGAGAGGGGACTCGAGAGAAAAAAAGGGTGAAGGCAAATAAATGTCTGTACGCAGTATCCCTGATTTAAAAGAACTGAGCACAATTTTAATACTGTACAATTCTGATTACAGAGTTAGTAGAAAAGCAAATGTTTATTAGATGTCTAAAGGAGGAATACCTGTGAGATTATCACAACAGAAATATGTGCTTTAGTGCTGTAATGAGAAGTGTGCTTTTTTTGGCTCTGAACATGTCATGGATATTCAAAACACCTGTTTCGTGGCATACTAATGCATTGTGTCACTGTGACATGATAAACAGCTAAACTCTAAAATTTAAACCTCATTGCAGCATGTAAGCTTTAGAGATAAGCATATGAACAGGTCAGTGTACATGCAATTTCAAATCAGCCATGGCAAATAGCAAGGGATGTACATCACAACAAGCATTTTCAGCAGCACATTTAGGTACACAGCTTTAAGGTATGTCCCTATAAGTTAGTGGTATTTTACAAATAAAATGAAAGTGCTTACATTTATCATGACCTCACTGCAGTGTTTCTTACCATTATTTCCAGAGTTAGTATTGCAGCATGTGGGTACAGTGCAATATGGTGAATACCTTCTTTGAGAGAGTGCAAGCCTCTGTGTTCTTTAATTCAGAACCACTCTGATCATAAAATAACTACATGAATGCTACACTCAGCAATTTGATGTCCTAGGGATTTTCCAGAGTACTTTAGAAACTTGCCCTAAGACATACACATTTCCTCATGTCTGGTTTATTGCAGAGAGAGCATCACCCATTTATCTCCAATTACTATAGGATGACACACAGCATTGTGGCTACAGGATTTAATTCTTATTTCTCTTTTGTGTTTTTCCTGTTCTGAGTAAGCAACTAGAAATTAAAACAATACTTTCTACGGTGGAATTAATAGCTCTTCCCAGGTATGTTAATTACATCAATTGCAGTTGTTATTCCAAGTGTTATTCCAATAGCAGCTCCTATTGTTTTTAAAGCTATACCAGAAGCTCTTTAAGCAACAAGTAACACAGCCAGCAGGTAGGGAGATCACCTTCTTCTGACCTCCCACATGGTTCTGAGGGAACAGAGTTAAATAAATAGCTTACAAAACAAAACAAACAAAAAAAAACAAACACAAAAACACACACACATAAAAAAAAACCAAAACAAACAAACAACAAAACCACAGCCAAAACCATAATTCTATTTCCCAGCTGTGTAACTACTGGAAAGCCAGAGCAAACCATCAGAGATGGGAGGCATTGCTACCTAGTTTAGGGCCCTGAAATTTCTAGGTAGCAAGGACATGTTTCTAGGTCAGTCCAGTTTCTGGATTCACCTTCATGTAACATCTACCTAAACAAGACCTTTCTAAATGTGTACAAATCCACACTGGGGATTTCCTTGCCTAAGAAAAACAAAAGCTCCTGCTCCCCTAAAAGCTAATCCTGCCCTCGGGATGGGAGCGCAGGCAGCTCCCTTCTCTGCCTGTCCTGACTCACGGGAGCTCAGAGGCAAAGATGAGGCAAAATTAAAGTACACAAGCAGAACTGGGAATATCAGACTGGGGCTCCTATCTGTGAAGGACTACGTAGATAATCCCTTAAATCACACGTTGTAGATTGAGTTGTTTTTCACAGAGAAGGGAGTTACAAGGAAAGGACATTGTAAAGGCAGCTGCTGTTGGGAAAAATGGCAACATCTCCATTCTCCTTGGAGAAATCTCTGACATTCTTACATCTCCCTTTAAACCCTGCTCTCATAAATCCTGTCAGAGATTGAGATTTTATTCATAATCTGAGCCAAGTTTGTTTTAGTCATTAAATTCTGAGACAGGTTGATGTCAAAGCATAAACCATGAGACTACAGAGTGCCAGAGAACTGGTCCACAAGGGCAGCAACCTCTTTCGTACAGCAATGGTTGAAAGTGAAAGAGATATGCAATTGATTTCTCTGAAAGAATACTTCTTCCCAGGTTAAAAAAAAAAAATATAGTTCATTATAGGATCCTTTTTTTTTTTTCATTTGTTTGAAGGCTATATTTTTGTTAGGGTTTTTTGTTGGTTGGGTTTTTTTTTTAAAGGAATGGTAAAGGGTGGCTTAGACCCAATGTCATTATTGAAGGGAAATTAAGCTGTTGTGATTGCCTCTGTACAGCAGTTAAAGCACATTTAGAATATTTATATTGTACATTCTTAATGGAAAAAAAAAGAATAAACCATAACATTGATTTGTCAAAATGCTATCAAGGGTCAGGAAAGCTCACCTCCTGAGATAATTTACTTGTCTTATTTTAAATCACTTGCTATTATAAGAATAATTATTTCTTTTCTGTCCAAGTTCCTACATTTGGCTAATGTCTAAGAGAAGCAGCACGCTTAATTGTGATAGCTGGTGTCTTACTGCTAGCATTTACCAGAAAACAGAATTGGTTTGTCCCCATTCTCTGAGCTGGTTCTCACAGCAGACCCAGCCTTCTCCTGAGGTTTCCAGCTGATAGTTAAGCAGCTAAAACTCACTTATTCACAGAATACCCAAGAACCTGTCTCAATGTTTTCATCCCTGACTGTTTTGAAGCTATTTGAAGCAGTCTGAGCAATAAATGCTTAAATGCTGTAGATACCAGAATATGAATCTGATGAGTAAACTTATTGCTTTAAATCACTTTTATCATCTCCAGTGAATGCATTTTTTGTTTTGCTGCTTGCAGGTTGCCTTTCAGTTGCAGATATTTGCTTTATTGTACACAGAATGCCTTAGTGTGTTGGATTGGTTGGTTGTTTTTTTCTCGTTTCTTTTCTGGGGTGTTCACCATTTCCAAATAATTTCTGAGCTTAAAATAACACTAGTTATATAGTATTTATAAAGTGCTATAAAGTTGGGAAAGCGAAGACATGACAGAAAAAAATGGTGTGTATTGGATAAATTTATTGTTCAGATCTTAGGAGTTACACCACTTAAGGTCAGCTTCAAAATCTAGTTTAATCCCCTATTTTAAAAAGTAGGAATTCTTACATGCAGTAAGAATATCTTCCCTTGGTTTTGGCAAAGTAATTTAGGATCCAAAATGTATCTGTAGTCCCAAAGACAGCAAAGCATTCTATGTAGAATGAAGGAAAATGTGCAGTAGAAAATCAACATTCAATCAAGAAGCAGATTCACAAGGGAGACCCTTTTCCTGCAGAATCTGCTCAGCAACAAAAAATGAGAACTCAAATACTCAGAGCATACCTAGGGCTCATTAACACATGCTGCTAAGCTTTATACTATACAAAAATGAATTATTGAGATTATGTAACTGCACCTTAATGGAAATAAAATAAAGCATATGATTTTCAGTGTTGCCATGAGCAACAGTTATGTTCTTAATTTCAGCCTACATTCCCCTCCTGAAACAACCACTTCATTGAAAGAAAACCCTGTGGGACAGGTAATGCAGAAGGTTGTTAATGCAAAGTGAATTAGTGTTTTTGGGATATATACTAAGAGCAACAAGGATCATACTTTCATTTGCATCCCATTCTAGTAATTTTTAACAAAATTGGGATTAGAATCCCTGTAACTCCCATTTAAAAGCTTTTTTAAATGTGCACTGTCAGCTGGCATCTGTGCAGTCATCATCCTGTAGCTTTAACACACTTGCATATTTTCTGGAAAGTATGCACAATGTCCACATTTTGGGAAAATTCTCAGCCTGATTATCTGAGAGAAGATTTTCTTTGTCAAAGCAAATACAAAATTGGTAAGCATCCAGTTCAGGAAAGCTTTCCTGCACAGCACAGTGGTTAAACGGGGACTGTCTGAACTGCTGGATCACTTGCTCTCCTGAAATGATCCTTTTCAGATTGGATTTAAATGCTCGTCTTACCTTCCTTTTTTTTTTTTCAGTTGCACCCCAACAGTATTTCTTTATCTCAGGTCTGAAACTGTGCTTTTGTAATGGACTGGATATTATTAAAAGCCTAAAAATTCCCGCAGACTTAAAATTTTGGTTAACTTTAAAACACAGATCTTACCTTTCCTGAAAAGTCACTACCTATGTTTTGAAGAAAAGAAATAAGACCTTTTTAATTAAATAAATGGTTATTTGTACAGGAAAATAATGAATCTGTTTTTTACTATGATCAAGTGATGAATTTCATTCAGGCATATTTATCTTAGAATATGCATGATTTCCTCAGCTGCCACAAAATGGCTATCATCAACACAGAGAACTCGAAGTAAAATGGGCAAACACAATCCTAGTATAATTCCAGTGATTGGAATGTATTTTTGCTGTTGCTTTAAGTAACCCCAAATCTATGCTACTGGTTTTAATTACAATCTGCCTGAATCTGAGTCAGTCATAGAATTAAACAGAATTTAGTTGTCATAAAATGGTAGAGATAAATCTTTCTCTTTAATTATGGTTGGGTTTTTGTTTGTTTTTTTCTTCCTTCTAGATGAAGTAATTTGTGAATAGAAGCTTAACCTTTTCAAAAATGCTGGTTTTTATGAACTGGAAAAAAGCAGCTGCTGCATATTCTTTCATAAAAAAAAATAATTAAAAAATCTCTGCAAGTTAAAAAGAACTGCATCTCAGCACTGAGGGGATTATTCTGCTCCCCATCCCTGTCATCCAGTTAAGGGGACTGAATACCCTGAGGATAACTGGTGTGACTATTAAAGACTGAGGCAAAGAAAGCATTAAGTACCTCAGCCTTTTCCTCATCCTTGGTGGCAATATTCCCCTTCATATCCAGTAAGAGATGGAGATTCTTCTTGGCTCTTTTTGGTTGTTAATGTATTTGTAAAAATACTTTTTATTATCTCATACAGCAGTGGCCAGACTGATTTCTACCTGGGCTTTTGTCTTCCTAATGTTCTTTCTGCATGAAAGAAAGATGTTTGTATCATCTCTTAAATGTTTCCTCCTAAAACCACTTTGTATCAAGTCATCTAACTGTACAGTGTATGCAGTGAGAAGGAGCCAAAATTTGAGGGTTTGAAGACTTATGTTAGCCTGAAATTATTTTCATGAACTCAAGAAGTCTTAGGGATACTGAATCTCATTCTAAAGTGATTTCTGTGTGTCTGCATAAGGCAGAGGTGAAATAAGGTCTATTTATACTAATCATGGAAGACCTGATGAGCTTTAAAGAGCACCCAGCTATCCTGCCAAGGCACTATATCATTCTTATTTTCATAGCATTTGATTCCCGACAGAAGACATACTAAGCATTATAGTTTTTCATTTTCCCTTTATCTTTTTCTCCTTCAATAATGTATTACTGCAGTGGAGATGCTATCTTAAAACTCAGATAGGTAGGTTTGTTTCCAGAAGACATTTGAATTGTTATCTATGAATTGAGGAAAATGTTGCTTTTTCTACTTTCTAAGAATCTTGTGAAAAAGAATCCACAGTGGTTAGAAAGGCATTAAGATGTTATGAGTATTGCGGAAGGAATTAAGTGTTCTCTGTTCTAAAACAAACCAATGAATGCCAAGCAGTGGTGGTGTGAAATAAGTGGAATTAAGCTCTGGCTCAAAACAAGTGTTTTTCATTCCCACAGTTCATTGAATCTGACTCTGATTTTTATGTCAGATAATACACTGTCATTTGTTTAGCTGAATCGAATCAGATCATTATTACCCACTGCTAAGTGATCTGTGCAGTAACATTTTCTAATGTTATTTGGCACACGCAAAAAAAAATTATAATAAAAATTACTCATAAAAATAACTTCCAGTACAGAAAAAATGTTAATCACATTGGTTACCGAAAAGCAGCAGGAGCACATGAAATACTTTAAGTGGCTTTCTAGATCCTACTAATCTCTTTTATTCTAAAGGTATTCAGATGATACTGAAAACTTTTGCTGAAAGCTTTCATTACATTTTAATGGTTACCCTTTAAACAAGTTGTTTTAAATCCCTTTGGCTGAGAAAGACTTCAAATCAAATTCTATCTTCAATGCTGCTTTTTTAAGCCGTGTCCCACTTTCTGTTCTTGAAGATGAGGAAATGTTTTTAATCTGTTGTAAAGTGCACAGCTGAACGATCTAATTTAGCAGTGGTTTCATACCATGGGTTCCCATTTGTTGCCATTTAATGACTTCATTCTGCATGTGCCTTCATTTGTACATCATAGGAACAAATGAATGTAAAGTAAATGATTAATTTTTACCAACTTCAGAATGTCAGTAAGGATGTCTGTATTAGAATGACATTATCAATGTTTTTTAAAATCATGCTGTTGGGACAGTACTTGCATAAAGACCCCTGATTGAAACATAAAAGTGGATCTGGAGAAAAAGACAATTGTTTCCTAATTTTACCTGTTTTGCTTTAGGCCACAATCCAAAAAATATTGAAGGCAATCTAGAAACTATCTTAGTTCCACTTGGATTTTTAAGCAAGCTTTAGGTATGTAGAGAAGGGGCCATTCTATTTCAAATGGAAACTGAAATCACCTAATTGAACTAATAACTGAATTTGAAGAGGTTTCAATAGGCTCTGCAAAGATTTTATGCCAAGTTTTCTAAGTAACTATGCCTAACCATACTTTTCATGGGGGTTTACCATAAAACCTCCTGAGAGCTCATGCTAATTTAATTATTAAATTGTGACATCCTCCTCAGAGGAGCAACAGAGCTGGTGCCTGCCTGTGGTTGCAGCATGACAGGGGTGAGGCAAGGTGCCAAGGAGCTGCCCAAGAGCACTGCTCATGCCAGGGCTGAGCGGTGCAGCCACCCAGGCTGCTTGGCCTTTTTCCCCTGGCAGGAGGATCTCACACCTCTGCTGCATCTCCTCACATGCACTGGAAAATTCCGGAGTGTTGGTTCTGTCATTTGTCAAGTCAGAAACCCTCTGAAATGGGAAAAGGAAAGAGGGCAGCAACTTCCCTCCTGGGTATCTCTGTAGCAACAAGTAGTCCAGAATTCACTCCTTGACACCTTCCACACGTGCAGAGGTATAACACAGTTTTGACACTTCCCTTTTTCTATTCTCTTTTTTTTTTTTTTCTGTAGGAAGAGGTGTGTATCAGACTTTGGATAATGATTTTCAGCATCTCCAAGTAAGAGCATTGGTGCCTTTCCCTTTAACTTGTTCAGACACTGTAACGTTTTGACCATCATATTGCAAATGGTCTAATTCTCTGTTTCCTAACAGTTTCATTACCTGGGAATTGTTGCTTCCCAGACAAATACATAAATGATCTTAAGACAGCTTGCAACATAAAACAGTGAAACATCCTAGCTCTTTTTGCCACATTTTATGTGAATTTGAGAGTTCCTTTACCACAAAAATCAAATCAAAACTTTGGGAATATGAAGAGGAGAGATAAATGGGTACAATGTACCCATGTGTCCTAAGAAAATGGTAACTTAAATTCATAAAAATTTCATGGTGTTTTATGCCTCTACTGTAAAGCCCAGGCAATGGAGTTATTCAAGGCAGTTGGGTACATCCACTAGTTGTTTATTATAAATTTGTGTGTTTCTCTTCAAGCATTTCATATCCTTTCAGTTTCTACCATCTGCCAATAAATTCCAGCTAAAGAGAGTGGTCAGCAAATCTAACCACTGTATCTTTTATATAGATTGCTCTCTGTCTATAGACTGCTCACAAGGCTGTGAATTTGTGTGGTAGATAACATCTTGTTTGCCTGGGTTGTTTAAATCTATCATGTTGCCATAAAAATGCAGAGGTCAGCTGGAGAGACTGGAGGCAGAGGAAGGTCACTTCATATAAACACTTGTTCAAGGAAAACTCTTTAGTGTACAGAATATCTACTGCGATATCCGCCTCTCAGTGCATGTAAATATACATTGCTATTAATGATAGTGTAGGTTTTACTTTAAAAAAAAAAAATTAGAAATATTATTGCTTAATAGAGGTGACTTCATAATTAGAATATCATTCTGGAATACCAATTATTTAATTCATGTCGCTGCTTAATCCTGTGCAATTGTCAAGGAACTCCAGATACCAAAGATGTATATTTTCATTCCGGGCCCAACAGAGTGCAGAATTCTGCATCTTTTGGTTTTGGTTACTGTTCAGGAAGTGGCCATGAAATTCACCTTTACAGCTGTATTTTCATCTTGCCTTTGAATGCACCTTGCTCTGTGCCTTATCTCCTTCCCTCTGCACTTACTATAAGCTATTAATCATAGTTCATCCACTTTTGGTCTGCATTTTTAATTTGAATAGCACATGTTGAAATGCTTTCAAACATGAGTGATTTGGATGTTACTGACACAGTTATTGGCTTCTATTAGATAAGCAGTGTATTATTTTAATAAATGTAACCATCTATGCTCATAACAAACTTCCTTTGGGATATACAGTACACAGTAATTTTGAATGAAAATGTGTTCTCAAGGCAAGTAGATGTAGATATGCTTGGCTAGAGAGTCTTAGGATGTTGAAATAAGGAAAATTAAAAATTAAGGCAAATTCCATTCATAGAAAAAGACAAGTAATGTCTTTTAACTTTAGCCTTTTAACTTCCTTCATTTAATGTTTCCTTGTAAATAAGTCACTTTGAGGGGAAACTGTCTCTTCCACTTTTGAAGGCATGAAGGTTGCCATAGATGAACCTGGATGTGATGCATCTCTCCTGCATGGGAGAGGGTTGTGCTGCTGCTCACCCAGGGCCTTCCCAGGTGAACCTACCTGCTGGCAAAGCTCTGCTTGTGCTGTTTAATTGCTCCCTTTCATTGTAAAATTCTCTTTATTCTGACCCTATTAATAGTATAGGATTTTTATTAAAACTTTTTATACTTGAATGTCTTTATTAAGTCAGGCTTTCTACTATCTTTGCTCTGGACATTCAATGTAGTACAGGCTTTGACCAAGCATCTGTATTTACAACCAGGATTTTAAAGAAATAGCTTGTCCATCTGTCTTTCTAGGTTGAGGGAGAGGTCAGGTCACATATGTATTCCTGAGTCTGTAAACCTCAAGTTTTACAGAGAGAGCCCATCAGTGCTGTAATTACCTTGCTTAGGTAAAAAGTTGGAATAAAAATATTGAGAGTGGTAGAAATAACTGTTGAAAATTGTTTTCTCTAAACAGGGGTGTATATGGACTAGAGCTAGTCTAGAGTGTCAGAACTATTGCTATCAAGCAAGGAAATGGCACTATTCTCACTTAACTGAAAGGTCAGCTCTGTTGGAAGTGCCAATTACTGGTAATGTATGAGGTGGGTTTCTTAGTCTAATTGGGAAATATTTTTAAAAGACAGTAGAAATCATGTGAGTGAGTTGTGAACTTTGTGTTCCTCTGGGTGAATTACTGGGGTGGATTCCTAAGGGAGATGGGGAAAATGCTTCTAAAAAAGTGTGATAGATGTCTTTTGGGCATCAGAGCCTTGTTAATGGTCTCCTGCCTTTGTCCTGGGTTTACTGTACCTATATAAAGTTTAAAACTGCTGATGAAGGAGTTCCCACAGACTTTAGGAAATAATCTTTGTACAATGCTTTGCCACATGCAGGCTTCCACAGGTGGCTGCTGTATTTCACCCTATAATTTTCATGTCAGAAAATGGAAAGCAAAAAGAAAGTTCTATCGATGGCTCTACTAGGAGGAGATGGCAGTCCATCCATCATGGACTCCCTGCATACTTACATGCATGAGCATAATAAATAATATATATGCTCGCATGGTGTGTTAGATTGCCTCAAGCAGCAAGCAGCCTGTAGTATTTGTCTGCCTCTTGGTCCATAGATCTGTAATGTATTAAGAGCAATTTTTCTATCCTTGCTTTTTCTAAATTTGGTAAATTCCTCTGGCCTCAAAAATTGTCAGTCACTAAAGCGACAGCTCATGATATACTTTCTGCCAATAAACTACTGTGTATGCAGTAGCATCTCAGGATACAGTACAGTTATCTTTCTGTGATAGTGTTACCAGAACAAACACCGTCTGGTCATACTGCTTTGGAGTATTTTCCCAGTGCAAAGGTCTTCTCTTTATTTATGCCTGTCATCACTGTACACCACTCTGAAAGCTTTCCCTTGAGCTCACAATGCAAAAATAAGATGGTCTGCAAACTGCTGCTGGTGTTTTAAGTTCATTTCCTACAGAAGAGAAAGCAGCTGTCCCCAAGGTCTGACTGCTTGTTGCTCTTGCCTCCTGCATTCACAGAGGCTCCTTGATGTGTCCTATGCAGCTGAGGACATGAGGTGTCCAGAAAACAAAAAGGACAAAGCCTATTTCTCATAGTCAGAATTTGAAGGCAGGGTATGATCTAGTGTCTCTTACTTTTTTGCTGTAAATCATACTACTCTCATTGTAAAATTGTCCCAATCACTTTCTTGTTTTGTCTCTCTTCACAGAGCGATGAGGTTTTAACAGTCATCAAGGCAAAAGCACAGTGGCCTGCCTGGCAACCTCTAAATGTGTAAGTAGGGAATAGTGTGTCTCCATAGCCTCCTCCTGAGTGTTGGCTAGTGGGCCACTCTAAAACTCATTGTCTCATATAATCATTCACTCTTGTAAAGAAATAATCTAAACATTTTACAGTAGCTGAATTTTTCATCTTTTTGTTTGTTTGTTTTCCAAGAACTCTTTCTTTCCTCTTTGGCATCTCTTCATTTTTTACATGTTTTGGTTCACTGTAACTGCAGAAGGATTATCCTGTGGAGTTTGTGCCTTCATTGAACAATAATGTTTATGCAATGCTTGCTCGGATATATGTTGTGCTACTCTACATGGAGTATTTTTTAGCATCCTGTGTTACACACTTTAACAACACACTGTGTCAATACAGCAAATCCTCAAAAAATCCAACAAAAAACCCTTAAAGGACTATTCTTTAAAATGCTTATTTGAAACACTGTGTTAGCATCATGGTCCTGATGGTTTTACCAAGTGAGACAGTGAACTAAATCTGGGTTCTCTGGTACTAAGCAGAAAAGAGGACAAAATGTTTATTTCAGGATGCTATTGAATTGACTGGCTTTTGAGGGGGTGGAGAGGTGTTAGGGGTAGTTGGTGCCTGTGTAGTTTACCTGGGCTTGGCCCAAAGGTCATTCTAATTATGCACGTCCAAATAAGTGAGACTTACAAGAAGTGACTGAAGATGAGAACCCAGTATAAAGGGTCGCCCCATTAACTGAGAGTCAAATTAGATCCTTGGAGAAAGAGGGCAATTAATCTACTGCAAGACTGTGGGGACCAGGTAGCCCTAACTCCTCTGCAAAACGTATAAGGGAAGCAGTTACTGGACCACTGCATTTGGTTTTGTTGTCTGTATTTCAGGAAGTATATGAAAATTTGGAGGTTAGTCAGCAAACAGCTGCAAAAGAGTTTAGTTTTCAGAAAACATCCCGTAATGTAAGAGGTTTAGAGACTCCTAAGCAGCTTAGGAGTTCAGCTGTTCAGTTTATACCCTTCGCCCCTGGAAAAAATACAAAAAGGTTAGGAGGTGAGCACAGCTTAAAAAGCCAAAAGATTTCTGATAGCTGATCCCTCTTTAATTGAGGAAAAAAAAACAACCTCTGTGAAATCCCTTGTAGCACGGAAGCTAAGGAAATTCTCACTAAAGGTGTGGGAATAGGCTTTAACAGTGTGACAAGCCCTCAGAGTGGCTTACCTGAGATGGATTTTCCTTCACTGGAATAGATTTAAACCCTGCAGCAGAGTTGTAGGCTCTACACAGGAATTGGGACTTGGGCCTTTTTATGGCTGGTGTTATGCAGGTGGGCAGTCAGGGTGACAGTAATGGCATTCCTTATTTATGGTCTATTCCCCTGACATTTTATCATTTGGATTTGGTGGTGTTTGCCATATAGTAGCTGTGGGTAACATTTCTTTCCTTGTTGCCTTCTTTCCATTCACTCCAAAACAACACTTCAAAATGGAAACTTTTATCCACTTCTCTGTTCTACTGTGGTGGTCTCTGTCTGAAAAAAAGACCTTAATTTTTTCCTTCTAATTTCATTTACTTTCCTAAAGCAACATTTATAAGTAACATTTATTATATGTTTGTGTATTAAAGTGAACAATACTACTAGGAATCGACTGCTCTGGGTGCTTGTAAAGCTTTGGCATCAACAGGAGAGCAGATGTGTACTTTGTTCACAGAAAGATGGAGAGTGGCTGGCTCTCCTGCTCCAGGTCTCAATTCATCATCTTTCAAATATTCCAAATATGTAACAAAAATCAAAGCTAATTAAAATATGTTGCCCCTGGTCATAATAGCTAGTTTAATACAGCACTGAGAAACTTCACAAAAAGTTGAGAGTGAACAACTTCAGACACTTTCTAAGCATATTCTTTTGCAGACATGCTTGCAACATCCTCCAGATTTTCTTCCTGTCAATTCTTACCTTTCAGTAACATCAAAAGGAATAAATTTTGCTATTTGTGCTTTAAAATGCTACGCAAGGGTTCCCCTAACAAATATTCCTTCACTTTACAGGCAGTTAGTTTTGGCTTTTTAAATAATTTTTTATCCATTCTTGATTCCATTTTGATTCAAAAAGGATTTGAATCCTTTTTGAGTCCATTTAAAAGTATGATCTAAGCCTCAAAAGAAGACAAAATTTTCAATAGCCATTAACTTCTGATGTTAATTTCCCATTTGCTGTTATGGATGGTCGTTCTTGAAATTTAGATTAGAGTTGTGCAAGTATTGGACTCCTCAGGATAAACATTTGGTTTATTATTATGCATAACACAGCCATCTTACTAATTAAGAATTGACTTAAACTCGTGAATAACCTTCTTTTGCATAATCATTAGTTATATATCTAACATATACCACCATGTGATAGTGCTGTCAAGTGCTGTTACAATCTGTAAACAATAAGGTAGTGGCAGCACTGGCGTGGATGGGAGACTTAGGGGATGGGGATTTGCTCATCACAGGCACCAGCTCAGTCAGATCAACCCTTTCAAGGGAAACCTGAGAGAAAAGAAATCAGACGGGTGCCCACATGAGGCTCAGCACAGTCCCGGGCACAAACCCAGCTGCCCACGCAGGGTAATCCACATCCAGCCAGGATGGGCACTGTGCCTGTCCCTGGGGCTGCCGGCTCCTCTCCCCTCTGCAGCATTTCCTCGTCCTACAGAGGCTGTAGCCAGACAAGCTGCTAACTCCTACCCACAGCTTGAGCATCTGGGCACCCCTTGCTTTCCAGTGTGGTCACCCCTAATGACAAGTGAGAGGATGGACTTGGCCAGGCACCTCTCACAGATCCATCATGGAGTTAAATGGTTTTTATTCCACTCTGTCTGTGCTGGTCAATGAGGCTGTGACTCCTGAGGCCAGTGGTACTTCATTAAGTAATGTTTCAAGCTCTGTGACTAAATCTGATGGTGATGCTGAAAGCTTTTGGATTGTGACACCAGCAGTGAGAATGGAAATACGACTGAAAGGGTTTTTTTCTGCTTAGGGAGAAGAAAATAGAGACTTTTCAGGGCAGATACAGGGAACAGGAACTGCCTCCCCAGGTAGAATTCTTTGGCTTCAGACATGAGTTCAGATACAAAAAAATACAGTAGGGGCTGAGATAAGTTGCCAGTCATAAGCAGGGAAGGGTATAATGACACTATGTCATTTCTAAAATGTTTTCTGTTAATTGCAATTAAGGCTAATACACTTTAACTTATTGTCATGTCCCAGCATAGTATAAAGCTGTGCAAACTATATCCTGCCATGCTCCACTGTCTGTTTTTTTGGGGGGAGGTGCCTTCCTTGCTTAACTGTTTAGGAAATTCACATAACCAAAACATGGTCCAATTAGTTGTGTCAGTGTGAAATGAACCCCCTGCTTGCACAGCCATTATCCCAAGGATGCTCTGGCAGCCAGAGGACATGCTGCAGGGCTCACTACCCTGCACCAGCCCCAGCAGAAAACCTCTCTGTTTTCCTCTGGAGCCAGGCATTTGCTGTGTTTAACACAGAAGCCCAATGACAGGTCCAAATGCTGTTCTCTACTAAATCTATATTAATCAGCATTGAGAGGGGAAGATTCAAATCAATGCACCTTTCAGCTTTGATAACAGAAAGGCTTTAGATAAAAAATAATGAAATGCTCAGAGCCCTAGAGACTACAGACCTGACAACCTCTGTAAGTTAATTCTGTGAATTAGTCTTCCTAGAGCTTCTTATTAAGGGTTGATAGAATTATTCACAAGTACCACAACAAACTCCTCATGGCATACAAAATAAACTTCATTGAAAAGGACCTACTAATTTTCTTTAATCAACTTCAATAGTGAAGACAGGTATTTGAATTTTGCACTTATTCCAGTTCCTATCCATCCACTTAAAACATTTCATGTGAAATGAAATTGTACGTTTAGTTCATACAAAATATTACATAGTTGCAAAAGTTTTATTTTGTATGATGTCTGCAGTAAATTATTCAGTTGCTTAATTAATCATGTCCTCAGACTACTTGGCTGAGAAAAACGGCAACATGTTTAAAGACACAAACTCGTATTTGGGTTTAACTGGCATTCCAAATGGCAAAGCACAGACTGGACTGCAATTAGCCAGCTGTGATGGGCACACTTTACATTTTATTTGGGTTTTTTTTCTCCAAAGTGATCATAAAAGCTCATATCATAGCCTTTAATCAGCTATCCACTGCATATCATTAACACTTGATTATACAAATGGCTTATAAACACTGGTCCATCTAATGATTTGAAAAATAAATCATGAATGTCTAATTTCACCTAGTCTGACTAACAGTTATCAGAGGTTATATAGAAATAAGGATGTTTACTATTTATGGCTACTTGTTATATTCTTTATAGTGCTCATTTTTCTTGCATGTTTATTAGATGTTTTCTCCTAATTGGTTGACTGCTGCATTTATCTTCCACTTTCACTGTACTTTTAAGAAAGTCAGCTTCAGAAATTTTCTTGCTTTACAAGCTAATATATCATTCCATAGCTGTATTTTACACACTGAACACCTTATGATGTTCAAGTGGTTGCATTACTTTTAAGTTTATTCTTTTAATTGTAGTTAACTGTTGTTATAAAAGTGTGCTATCAAGCCAAGCAGCTGCTAAATCTTTTGGTGAGGAAAGGTGAAGACATACAAAGGACTAGGACATTTTTAATTAAAAAAAATTATGTAGGTCACATGGCAAACTATTTGTTCTACTTGGGTGCAACCCAGTGACTTCAGAGTGTTTGTGATTCAGCAGACCCTCAGCAGCTCTGCCTTTAGGGAGCAGGGATGTGAAAGGTGCACAGAGAGGAGCTCACAGTGCTCTCCTGAAAAAGAAAACATGCTATTTTGGGTACAAATAGAATATTTTACATATTTAATCATTATATAGAAAGCATTATTATATACATTAATAGAAGTACTACTGTAGAAGAAAACAGTACTATAAGGCTCCATGGAGACATGATCTTTACTAACAAAGTTCATTATTCCCTCAATTTTATTTTCTTTTTAAAAATCAATTAATATGGACGCTACAATAAATCCTTCTCTCAGTGTGCATGGCAATGCCATTAATGTTATCTAACTCTAAAGATGAAGTGCACATTTTTTCATCAGTATGTAACAATTCATTTAGCATATGTGACGATTTCATACCTCTGACTTTCCTCATGTGAATAGTAGTAGTTGCATAGATACTGTTTGTGAGAGTACAGTCTCTCTCTGTAAAGCAAATAGTACAAACAATTCAAAAAGAAAACTGATTAAAAGCAAAACTTCAATAACTGTTGGGCTAAGACAGTGCCAAATTGTTGCCTGAAGCAAACCCTAATAACCATTTTAGTGATTCTTGAGGGGGAAAAAAGTAGCTTCTGTTGCTAACTGCAGCTAATGGCTTTACAATATCAACAGAGCTTTGACCACAGCAGTGTGAACAGCACTTTACTAACACATGGTTGGGAAGTTGCCATAGAACCCAGTCACTGCCATTCTAACAGCAGCCTTACTGTACCCAAAGCACAGACTTCACAAGGACCTGCATTCAATCAACAGCAGCTGTATCCAGGAAAATCAAACTTCAGGCAAAGAAATAATGAAATTTGTAGCAGCCTGTCTCATTGGTCACAAGTCATCATGAGCAATTGAGAAGAAGATAAAATTGGTAGTAGCTAAAGCATGAAGAATTGAAACAAGGAATAGGCTGATGAACTGAGTTACAAATTTATTCTCAGTCACTTGCTATTGTAATGAAGTGGGATGAGTGAAATGTGGTTATATTTGACATCTCACTGGATCTGTGTTATCCTAAAGAAAATTGATGAGTTTTTTTGCTGAAAGAGTTATGATGTGCTTCTCTTTTGACAGATGAGTTGAATTTAAATTTTGAGATGCTTGGAAGTATTTTTTAAATCCCTAAGTGGCTCTCTCAAGTACAGATATGCTTTTATAAGAATAAAAGTTGTAATGTTATATAGTATAGCCCATATTTTGCCTTAAATAGGTGCTTTGGGAATATTTTTAAAAGATTTTGTGTGAGGTATGTCTTGTCTAAGCTTAAAACCCAACTTTAATTCTATGGTGAAAGAAATCTCTGTAGTGTATGTATTTATAACCATGAACTGTCTTCAGAATGAATAGCTACCTGAGCTACCTAGGTCTGTAGGTAGAAATACCCTACAGCAGGAGCAGATCTGTAGAGTAAAACGGGGCTGAAGGAGTGACAAATTTTAGGGACAGGACAGTGCTTTGGATGGCTTCTGTGCTGGTTGTGTGGAATGTGGCAGCAGCAGCATGGGGCAGAGCTCCAGGCTAGACTGATGGGAACAGTCACTTGTGTACTCCAAGATTGGATTACAGTGGGAAATTCACCTCAGCAGTGCACCTCTGATCTCACCTAAAGCACCCACACACACTCGTGCCTCCGTGCTGGCGTGGAATACTGTGCTGTGTCCTTACACATTACAGTCTTTGCTGGCATGGGATAGTACAAGAGACCAGGGTTTGTCTGAGCAAAGGCCAGTAGCATGCTCCAACAGTTTGTTCTCCGAGTGAATTTGACCAATGCATTCTTGTTTTTTGTTTTCAAAATGTGGGAAATATTACATATCAATTCTAATTCACCATATAGGATACTCATTATAATACCTTTGTTTTCAATTGGTTTAATTTCACTGCATGTTAAGGATTCAGATTGTAATTTTCATGTCAAATTAGAGGAGAATACAATGTTTAGGACATTATAAGGGCTGTTCAACTCTGAAGGTCTTGTATTGCCATCTTTTGGAAAAATGACTTGATAATCAATGAGCTGAAGAAGGAACCCACATCTAAGCAAGTGTAATGAATGTACAGAGATCTCAGGATTCCTATTATCACTTGTAAACATCTGGTAGCTCATTATTTCTTCAGAGACTGTCCTTATTTGAGACGCCATATAAAGTATGAACGGATGAACAAAAATTTTCTGAGAAAATCAGAATGCAGAGCTCAGACCAAAGGAGGAAACCCTTTCAGATTGAAGTCTTTTTGAATGCAGAACAGTTTGTAATAGTTAAAAGTGAGATATTTTGGTCAGACTGCAGGAGGAAGTGGAGGGAAGCAGCACATATGAATTGGCATTTGCACACCCTGTCACAGCCAAGTGTATTACTCTAGCAAGAAGCAATCAGGACCCAAGTTTATATAACACATAGGCAGATGTAAACATGAAACATTCGTTCTTTGGTGATTCCACAATAAGTTATATTTTCCTCATATTTAATTAGAAGGCAAGAATTGTCTCGAAGGCCTAAAACTAAGAAATGGTCAAAGTCTAACCTATTTTTATAGAACCAAACTTCTTTAAAGTAAAAGCTTTCATAGGAAATATAAAAAAGGCAAAAAGAAGCCAGTTCTCAGAGGAAAAATACATTATCTGTAGAAGAAATACAATTATGTCATTTAAAATAAATATCTTGTTCACATTTATGTAGTAATTTTTTTTTATAAGATCTCTTGTCATAGCCCTATATGGAAAAAAAAAACACTTTCTTGAATTTGTTTTGTGGTGATGATGAAAATGCCTTAAAAAAAATTCAGGTTTTGTGGTCAATTGCTTCCAAAGGAACAGGAGTGTAATTTTAGTATTTCTGGAGTTCGACTTTTAAAAAATCTAGGCAGTCATAGCTGTGGTAGTAATAATTTCGTGCAGAACTTTCTAGGCATTCTATGGTATCTGCTACTCCAAAGACATATAGCCATGAATAAAAAATGAAATTACCATGTTCTGGTAGCTCTGTGCTTTTTAAGTGTAATCCTTTACTAGTATGGATGTGCTATTTGAGCCCTATAGTTAAAAGTCATATTAATTTAAATAGTTTGACATGGATCCCAGGAATAGGATATGATGATAGCCTGGAAAGATATCTGTTACTTCCTCTCACTCCTAAATATAGTGTTCTAAAAATCTATATTTTTATTTTTGCATGGCAACATTTTATTTTAATAGTACCACTACAGCATGTGTCTTTATTTTTTATTTCTTCAGATCAGTGGAGGTTTTTTTTCCCCCCCACATATTCTTATCTCTCTTATCTCCCACTGTCACATTGTGCTGTCTATCCTAAAATGGGGTAAAAGCCAGTATCTGTCAATTCAGATGTAAATGAAGTTTCCTTCTGCAAAATGACAGTATAGTACTAGGAAACATTTTCAAAGTTTGGACATTTTGTGTACAAAATGAGAGGAATGAGGAGGCCAGACAGAGTTGCTTGTTTCTATGGCAACATGATGGTGTGTCTAGCTCAGCTATTTTCTCCTTTTAGGATTTTATAGATAGCTGGGATTAATCCAGTAAAGTTTAATATTGTCCAAATAGAAGTATCCTAACCCCAGTTTAATCAGAAATAGTAATGCATAAAGGACAATCTGATATACAAAAAAAATAAATAAAAATATGATGGAAAATAGCCAGTTGTGACTTTTGATAGCACAAAAACAAACACATCAATCTCTGGAGCTGTGAAACAATTCCAAGTGCTCCAGCTTTCCATTTGGCTAATGGTTAAACTGTATTTTAGGTCAGAAAACTCCCTGTATAAATCCTCTCTTCCTGTAGCACCTGTCCACACTGGTGATGTGCTAAGGATCACCATTTTCCTAAACCAGGAGGTGATCCCCACTTGCAGGACTTAAAGTATTTTGGAAGTTTGGTAGAAGTGTCAGTAAGCTCCTGACAGCTGTATGCAGGAGGAATTTATGTTGAATGAGCAGTTTATGCATCAACAGAGCTAATCAAAACACCCTTGTTAAAAGGCTTTGACTTCAGAATGAAAGCTTTCACATAAGAACTGGATCTAAATGGCAAATTTATGGTTTCACACTGAAACCAGAAAATCTTAATAATTTTTAAAATATAAATTCTAAATTTTATCCAAAAAGAATAAATATTTTTAATCCAAACCAAAATAATTGCTC
>VYZU01001087.1:0-16576 GCA_013401355.1 Ceyx cyanopectus | reverse complement strand
AAAAAACAAACAACCTTTATCACAAAACATCATACTTATAAAAAGAATGAACGTCTTAAGTGTTATGTGTACTATTGAGACTTAGGGAAACTTCATTGTTTGACAGATGGCTTGACACCCACATTAAGAAATTCATAATTCAATCTCAAAAAAAAAAATCTAAGGAAGAACATATGTGTTTGTTGGAAAAGAAAAAAAAAGTAGGCATCTATTGTTTTTTTGTCAGAGCAAGCACATATGGCAGTTCCATTTTCTATCACTTACCATTTACTTTCTATTTAAAATTCAAATGTCACTAGGCAAGGAAAAAAGTTGGTTATTAAAACACAGAAAAGATTTAACTAGGAACAATCACTGCAAGAACTTTATACTAATTGTTCATGGAAATTAATGACCATCCAATTAAATCAAAGTTACTCATCCCATTCTATCCTTGCTTTGGTTTTCTTTACATGTTCCTCCCATTGGTAGTTACTGTTTTATGATTATTTCCCAACCATCTGTTGTCTTTCCTTGAGCCAAAGTAATTTCCCTTTATAATTTCATGAGTAATCATGTATGCATTATCTTCATGCAGTTACATGTCTGCTTACTAATACTAACTCCTCATTCCTGTGTACATACTCACTAACTGGAACAATTTGCCATTTAAATTTCTCATGAACAGAATTTATATGCAAAAATTCAAACTTCCAATTGTTATCTCCTTTCAATGTTATGAATATAATGATAATTAAACATTTGCTCTAATTCCAATCTCCAGACACCAAAAGGCATATGTAGGTTAGATGGATATAGATGCTGAACAAAATGGAATGTCTATTATGACAGTGGTGAGATGTTGGACATCTTCAGAGATGGACCTGGGAACTGTAAAATGAAATTCAAAGCTTTTGACAGTTGCAAAATAAATGGTTTTGAAATGCATGACAATACTATTTTTAAATCTTTGAATTGAATTTTATCTACATTTTGTAGATATTCCAACAAATAGCCTCATAGTATTTTTTGCTAACAGGCAGTATTTGCTGTAATCCATTCCTTAGAACAAATTAAATTGGTAGCAAACCACTGCTGGAACAGTCCCATAATAAGTCTGTGCTGATATCTGATCCTGTTAATGGGAGAGAAAAGGATCAGAAATTCGGCTATGATGGTTGATATGGTGGTGGGTTGAAGAACAGATCTCTCATTACTGTTTCTCAGCACAAACAGAGCATGGTCAGGGCTTTGTAGATTAGCCAGGTGAAAGGAGATACAAAGCAACAGTGCTCTTACAACATCCCATAGGACAGCCTTTGTAAACACAGCTGTAATTACTCTGGGCAGACAATTTGTAGCCCCAAAGCTCCTAGGAAGTGAAGAGAGATTTCCTGAATTCATGCAGTTAGAATCCCTTGACATTGTAGTCAGCCTGGCCTGGATACAGTGCAGCAATGCCACAGTGCAGAAGGATTACTGACACATGGTTCGATTGGAAATGCACGGTAAAGGATTTAAGAAGTGACATGAAGTTATTCTAAACAGGAGCAAGTGTTGCCAGCACCATATGGGATAACCACACCTAACTGTTTTGTGACAACCTGCAAAGAGCACACACAAAAAATCAGCAGTTTTCAGAAAATGCAATCCTAACTCCAGATCTCTCAGAATTTTTTCTCAGTGAGGAAAGCTTGTTAGCATTTGGTAATCACATCATTACAGTTTATCCATTCCAATGGTATTATATCAACTCTCTGGTATATTAATGAGTAATGGATAATGATTGTCTAAAATATCAATCCTAGTATGTTTTGATGACAATATGGAAATGTCTGAAAGGAGCACTGAACAAAGTCCCTTCCTTTTGTAAGGCTTTTTAAAAATACTTAAATTAATGATAGTTTAGAACAGCATTTGTTCTAATTAGTGGTTTTAATGTCAGTGGTAATGATACACTTCCTTAGCTGTGTATGCAATTATATATACATCTCTTTTAGCTGGTTATAGGCAACATTGTCATTTGAAGAGCTTTCATACAGCAAAGAAGTTATTATGCAGGCCTTTTTTTAGTACAAAAGGTAAATGCATAAGAATTTTTTGTGGCTTTTAATATAGACAAATCCTTGCTGTCACCTCCTCTGGTTTGGTACTGAGACAAAACCAACTTGACATTAAAGTGCTTTTTTTTTACAGGGATATCAGTCAAAATTTATTGACTCTGTTCATTTTATAGTCATTTTCTTTTCCCTGGCTCTTTTGAGACATACAAATGTTCATTAGGTGAAAACCTTACCTGCCCTGCACTTCAGCAGGACTTATCAAGGATTCTTTCCCTCCTTCTCTGCAGCTCTGGAATTCTGGGTTTATGTTCAGATGTTGATACTTGACCATAAAACTTTCTTGTGTCTATATAATGGCCCTTATGCTTTTGCATCACTTCATAAATGTTTGTGTGTTTTTTTTAATAATATGTCATCTAAAGTTGCCGTTTAATATGTTCTGCTAGTTGTAGATTTCTAGGAGAATAGTATTTTCCATACAGTTTTAGATCTTCATTTTCTGCATTTCTTTTCTTCGAAGCTAGTGCATTTTTCAGCATCTTATGGTTTTAAAGTTTATCCAGTAAAACAGATGCTGTGTAGGTGCTGCAGGTAGGCAGGAGATGCAGAGTTGGAAGTTCAAGAGTGTGAAATGTGTTTCCGTGCTCATAATGTTATTTGTCTCAATAGCAAGAAGTTGTAAAGATGAATAAATAAGGGTGTTGATCCTGGGAAGGGTTTATGTGATGTAGTGTAAGCCTCTAAGAAACAACGATGTCACTTTTGTTGACTAGAGGTATAATATATACTATTTCCCTAAAATATGCAGTTGTCATGGTATATGTAATTAGCTAAACACTCAGCTTAAAAAATAATATTTTCCCATCATGAGCACTACCTACAATTGATACCAAACCAGTGCAGTGTGGTCTCCAGTGCTCTCAACTACCTACCATCTTCAACAGTCATCACAGTAAGACGCTTCACTTGTGTTTACACTTCTTTCTTCCTATCTGAAAAGGTCACTACTTTCCTTAGCACAAGTGAGACCAGAGCTTGGTATACTCAAAGGAATCTAGTATCTGGACTCTAATAGTAGGCTTAGGATGTTTATACCTTAATATGGCTCTGTGAAGAAGCCTGAAGAAACATAAGCTGTTTTAAACTACCATGTGCTCTATAGAGTTATTAAATCCATCAAATCAGGTGTTTTGTTGTTTGTTTGGTTTTTTTCTCCATCATAAAATACAGAATAACACCTGAATTCAGATTTTGTTTCAAACCACTGTCATAACAAATGGTATTCTACTCTTGTCTATTTTGTCTAATATGCCTGTTTAATCATATTATTTTATACCTACAACTGAAGTCAGAAAGTGGGTAGCTGTAAAGAGTTACACAAATTCACTGTATCTGAAGATGTTTCAGACTGTTGTCTTTTTCTCCACTGCTGCATAACAAACATCTGTTATATTGCTTTAATTTATTTGAATTTTTTTTTGCATTTGTGCTGCTGCAGCAAAAATAGCTTCTAGGAGCCAACCTGGTGAGTTCAACAGCTACCAAGAGATTCCCTGCACTACACTGCACTTTGCAGGGGAAATACCAGTGCTTTACATGTTCAAATCTGTCCTTATATAACAGGATTTTGTGTTGCTGGAAAATTCTTTGTGCATGGGTGAGGCAAGTAGCTTTCTTATATGAATACCATGCACATAGCATCCAATAGTAGAATTCACATTGCTCCCAATGGTACAAGTTTAACCCTATAAATGGCCTTATGTGTTGAGCTAGGTAACATCAGAGAGACAAAGAATATATGTGTGGGCTGCACTTTTCTATTTCTTTTACTTGTATACTAATCAAACATTAAACCAAAGTAATCTCAAATTTTCATTCTGGAAAATATTTTCACCGTTTCTATCCAGCATCTCTCCACAACCACCTTCCTTCTGTGAGTTCTATTACCTGTTATGGGAATATCAGTAGGACACAACAGTATTGATTCAATGATAAAAAATACATCTTGCATCAAGTTAAGTTTTCTGATGGTTTGTGAAAGGCTTTCTTAACCCCCCATCCCCAGCAGTGATAGCAACTAGATTGTCACTTAGGGAAAAAAACCTGTAAAACAAAACCATGTTTGTGCTCTTTTAGCCTTNAGGCAACATTGTCATTTGAAGAGCTTTCATACAGCAAAGAAGTTATTATGCAGGCCTTTTTTTAGTACAAAAGGTAAATGCATAAGAATTTTTTGTGGCTTTTAATATAGACAAATCCTTGCTGTCACCTCCTCTGGTTTGGTACTGAGACAAAACCAACTTGACATTAAAGTGCTTTTTTTTTACAGGGATATCAGTCAAAATTTATTGACTCTGTTCATTTTATAGTCATTTTCTTTTCCCTGGCTCTTTTGAGACATACAAATGTTCATTAGGTGAAAACCTTACCTGCCCTGCACTTCAGCAGGACTTATCAAGGATTCTTTCCCTCCTTCTCTGCAGCTCTGGAATTCTGGGTTTATGTTCAGATGTTGATACTTGACCATAAAACTTTCTTGTGTCTATATAATGGCCCTTATGCTTTTGCATCACTTCATAAATGTTTGTGTGTTTTTTTTAATAATATGTCATCTAAAGTTGCCGTTTAATATGTTCTGCTAGTTGTAGATTTCTAGGAGAATAGTATTTTCCATACAGTTTTAGATCTTCATTTTCTGCATTTCTTTTCTTCGAAGCTAGTGCATTTTTCAGCATCTTATGGTTTTAAAGTTTATCCAGTAAAACAGATGCTGTGTAGGTGCTGCAGGTAGGCAGGAGATGCAGAGTTGGAAGTTCAAGAGTGTGAAATGTGTTTCCGTGCTCATAATGTTATTTGTCTCAATAGCAAGAAGTTGTAAAGATGAATAAATAAGGGTGTTGATCCTGGGAAGGGTTTATGTGATGTAGTGTAAGCCTCTAAGAAACAACGATGTCACTTTTGTTGACTAGAGGTATAATATATACTATTTCCCTAAAATATGCAGTTGTCATGGTATATGTAATTAGCTAAACACTCAGCTTAAAAAATAATATTTTCCCATCATGAGCACTACCTACAATTGATACCAAACCAGTGCAGTGTGGTCTCCAGTGCTCTCAACTACCTACCATCTTCAACAGTCATCACAGTAAGACGCTTCACTTGTGTTTACACTTCTTTCTTCCTATCTGAAAAGGTCACTACTTTCCTTAGCACAAGTGAGACCAGAGCTTGGTATACTCAAAGGAATCTAGTATCTGGACTCTAATAGTAGGCTTAGGATGTTTATACCTTAATATGGCTCTGTGAAGAAGCCTGAAGAAACATAAGCTGTTTTAAACTACCATGTGCTCTATAGAGTTATTAAATCCATCAAATCAGGTGTTTTGTTGTTTGTTTGGTTTTTTTCTCCATCATAAAATACAGAATAACACCTGAATTCAGATTTTGTTTCAAACCACTGTCATAACAAATGGTATTCTACTCTTGTCTATTTTGTCTAATATGCCTGTTTAATCATATTATTTTATACCTACAACTGAAGTCAGAAAGTGGGTAGCTGTAAAGAGTTACACAAATTCACTGTATCTGAAGATGTTTCAGACTGTTGTCTTTTTCTCCACTGCTGCATAACAAACATCTGTTATATTGCTTTAATTTATTTGAATTTTTTTTTGCATTTGTGCTGCTGCAGCAAAAATAGCTTCTAGGAGCCAACCTGGTGAGTTCAACAGCTACCAAGAGATTCCCTGCACTACACTGCACTTTGCAGGGGAAATACCAGTGCTTTACATGTTCAAATCTGTCCTTATATAACAGGATTTTGTGTTGCTGGAAAATTCTTTGTGCATGGGTGAGGCAAGTAGCTTTCTTATATGAATACCATGCACATAGCATCCAATAGTAGAATTCACATTGCTCCCAATGGTACAAGTTTAACCCTATAAATGGCCTTATGTGTTGAGCTAGGTAACATCAGAGAGACAAAGAATATATGTGTGGGCTGCACTTTTCTATTTCTTTTACTTGTATACTAATCAAACATTAAACCAAAGTAATCTCAAATTTTCATTCTGGAAAATATTTTCACCGTTTCTATCCAGCATCTCTCCACAACCACCTTCCTTCTGTGAGTTCTATTACCTGTTATGGGAATATCAGTAGGACACAACAGTATTGATTCAATGATAAAAAATACATCTTGCATCAAGTTAAGTTTTCTGATGGTTTGTGAAAGGCTTTCTTAACCCCCCATCCCCAGCAGTGATAGCAACTAGATTGTCACTTAGGGAAAAAAACCTGTAAAACAAAACCATGTTTGTGCTCTTTTAGCCTTAAAAAACCTCTACCAAACAACAAGAACACAAATACACACAAAAAAAAGCAGAGAAAAGAGCATTTTCTTATGGTTCACTATATGACATCCCTATAGTTGGAGATCCAAATCATGCTAACAAAAAGAAAATCAAATAAAAATAAAGAAAATAGAAAACATTAGGATGCAGGACACTATCTGGTGCTTTGCTTCACTCTACTATGTGACAGGAATTGTCAGCAGGCTGATCAGGCTCACAGTGGAAAAGTACTGCCTGCTTTAGCCAACAAAAGCAGGATTCCCCAGCCCTGTGGGGCTCTCAAGGTTGTCATCTAGGACTCACCTAATGTTTAGGATTTGCTTTGCCATTGCTATTTGCCACTGGTTTTGTGCATGTACATGTGCAGGGGAGGGAAAAGGGAGCAGTTCACACTGCCCTTGCTTTTCACCTACAAGAACTGACCTCTCTATACTGCAATGTCCATATTAAATATATTCTTTATCTAAGAATCAGATACACAAACACACGTCTCTGTTATTTTTACTGTGTACTCTGTTTAGATTTCTGATGTGTACTGTTTTAAATATAAAATTCCTATAGGGAATTCTCAGAAACCCTTATAATGCAGTAAATCCTTTAGTTAATTAAAGTCAGTTAGCAGGCTCTTTAAGACTAATCACTGCTGTGTAGTTAACATATATATCAGGATACAGTATTCAAAGAGTGAAGCTGATACTGTCATTCATTATTTAATTACTTAGACAAATTGTTACATTGAAATCAGAGTTCTGTCATGAAAAAAAAAGTACTTTGCATTTATTTCTGGGAAAGGCAGGATTAATGTCATCAAACACTTAAAATTTATATAGTAAGAAACTTCTAAAGATTCCAGAACAAAAGTAGTCAGAACATTTTACCTATTAGCAAATGCCTAGTTTTACAACCTGTCTTTTGAAGAGAGCTAGATACACTAGCTTGTAGACATCTTCACTTGAAACTGTGTTAACTACTCAAAAATCATTGTCTTTGGGCTGTTCTGTTTTTTTCTAATGTGCTGAGTTATGAGCCAGGAAAAATACACTATTGAAATGCTGCATTTTTACAGGGGTGCAAGCATTTATAGGAAGACTAAACTCCTTATATAGAGAGAAAACCAGTATATGTGCATTATGTACATACAGCTGCTGAACTCAAAAGGGATGATAAAAGAACATCTCACATTAAAAACCAACATAATCTTTAGATGCTCATAAAGCAGTGAGTTTTGGCAGAAAATTGAAAAAAAAGACCAAACCTGACTATACTGACCCAGGTCCTATGACTATAGTAAACTTGGGTTGACATCAGACCAGTATTTGGAAGAGCAGAATCGCCAATATCATATTTCATTAACTCCCCATTTGTTGTTGCTCATGAGAAATACATCATGAGCAGGTCCAGCAGCTGNTGTAAAGAGTTACACAAATTCACTGTATCTGAAGATGTTTCAGACTGTTGTCTTTTTCTCCACTGCTGCATAACAAACATCTGTTATATTGCTTTAATTTATTTGAATTTTTTTTTGCATTTGTGCTGCTGCAGCAAAAATAGCTTCTAGGAGCCAACCTGGTGAGTTCAACAGCTACCAAGAGATTCCCTGCACTACACTGCACTTTGCAGGGGAAATACCAGTGCTTTACATGTTCAAATCTGTCCTTATATAACAGGATTTTGTGTTGCTGGAAAATTCTTTGTGCATGGGTGAGGCAAGTAGCTTTCTTATATGAATACCATGCACATAGCATCCAATAGTAGAATTCACATTGCTCCCAATGGTACAAGTTTAACCCTATAAATGGCCTTATGTGTTGAGCTAGGTAACATCAGAGAGACAAAGAATATATGTGTGGGCTGCACTTTTCTATTTCTTTTACTTGTATACTAATCAAACATTAAACCAAAGTAATCTCAAATTTTCATTCTGGAAAATATTTTCACCGTTTCTATCCAGCATCTCTCCACAACCACCTTCCTTCTGTGAGTTCTATTACCTGTTATGGGAATATCAGTAGGACACAACAGTATTGATTCAATGATAAAAAATACATCTTGCATCAAGTTAAGTTTTCTGATGGTTTGTGAAAGGCTTTCTTAACCCCCCATCCCCAGCAGTGATAGCAACTAGATTGTCACTTAGGGAAAAAAACCTGTAAAACAAAACCATGTTTGTGCTCTTTTAGCCTTAAAAAACCTCTACCAAACAACAAGAACACAAATACACACAAAAAAAAGCAGAGAAAAGAGCATTTTCTTATGGTTCACTATATGACATCCCTATAGTTGGAGATCCAAATCATGCTAACAAAAAGAAAATCAAATAAAAATAAAGAAAATAGAAAACATTAGGATGCAGGACACTATCTGGTGCTTTGCTTCACTCTACTATGTGACAGGAATTGTCAGCAGGCTGATCAGGCTCACAGTGGAAAAGTACTGCCTGCTTTAGCCAACAAAAGCAGGATTCCCCAGCCCTGTGGGGCTCTCAAGGTTGTCATCTAGGACTCACCTAATGTTTAGGATTTGCTTTGCCATTGCTATTTGCCACTGGTTTTGTGCATGTACATGTGCAGGGGAGGGAAAAGGGAGCAGTTCACACTGCCCTTGCTTTTCACCTACAAGAACTGACCTCTCTATACTGCAATGTCCATATTAAATATATTCTTTATCTAAGAATCAGATACACAAACACACGTCTCTGTTATTTTTACTGTGTACTCTGTTTAGATTTCTGATGTGTACTGTTTTAAATATAAAATTCCTATAGGGAATTCTCAGAAACCCTTATAATGCAGTAAATCCTTTAGTTAATTAAAGTCAGTTAGCAGGCTCTTTAAGACTAATCACTGCTGTGTAGTTAACATATATATCAGGATACAGTATTCAAAGAGTGAAGCTGATACTGTCATTCATTATTTAATTACTTAGACAAATTGTTACATTGAAATCAGAGTTCTGTCATGAAAAAAAAAGTACTTTGCATTTATTTCTGGGAAAGGCAGGATTAATGTCATCAAACACTTAAAATTTATATAGTAAGAAACTTCTAAAGATTCCAGAACAAAAGTAGTCAGAACATTTTACCTATTAGCAAATGCCTAGTTTTACAACCTGTCTTTTGAAGAGAGCTAGATACACTAGCTTGTAGACATCTTCACTTGAAACTGTGTTAACTACTCAAAAATCATTGTCTTTGGGCTGTTCTGTTTTTTTCTAATGTGCTGAGTTATGAGCCAGGAAAAATACACTATTGAAATGCTGCATTTTTACAGGGGTGCAAGCATTTATAGGAAGACTAAACTCCTTATATAGAGAGAAAACCAGTATATGTGCATTATGTACATACAGCTGCTGAACTCAAAAGGGATGATAAAAGAACATCTCACATTAAAAACCAACATAATCTTTAGATGCTCATAAAGCAGTGAGTTTTGGCAGAAAATTGAAAAAAAAGACCAAACCTGACTATACTGACCCAGGTCCTATGACTATAGTAAACTTGGGTTGACATCAGACCAGTATTTGGAAGAGCAGAATCGCCAATATCATATTTCATTAACTCCCCATTTGTTGTTGCTCATGAGAAATACATCATGAGCAGGTCCAGCTTTTCATCTGTGAACAGAAAGTTGCAGTTCAGGCTGCATTTTATTATTTCATGTGCATAGAAATGCGATAGCTGCTCATCAGCATCGCAGAGCACTGCGTGATTCAGCACAATTCCTTCCTAAGGGAACAGCTAACAAAGGCTGGATGAATAGTGGCATTTTTCACATGCACTGGCAGAAACCTGTCAAAGTCTTGGCTGAACTCTCTGGGGCTGGCAACAGCCGTTAATCTCTCACTTACATGAGCACTAAAACTCTATTAATGAGTGCTTTTTCACACACAGTAACAATTCCAAGCACTTTTGGCACTAGAGTTTGTATTCTCTTTTAGGGGGTAAAAAGGATCCCAGCAATCAAAACCTCTGGGTATTTTTCTCTGCTATTTTACTTCCATGTTTTTAAGTGTCATGACAGACATTTTTGTTATTATTATGTGACTAAGACATCAGCAAGGTGCTGCAGCTCTTTATTGCTACACTTCTCACCCATTAAACTGTAAATCTTGTTGAACAACATCAAAGCTGTTTCTCAGATGTACACGAAGTCTGAGACTAGACAGTAGAGCAGCAGTCCTCCCGCAGTCCTGCGCCTCCATCTCCACAGACCAGAAGCAGCATCATGCCAGTGTTCAATATGTCCCAGTTTGAAGCAGCAGTTTCATTGCCCTCTAGCAGCAAAGTTGGATTGAGCTGTTCAGATTCTTCATCTGGCCCATTTGCAGGAGAGCTGCTCCCTCTGCTGAGTTTTCTGTCGATCGGCACCGACACCTGATGTCCTTCCTCACCATGCTGGGTCCCAGTCCGGACTGGAACGTGGGGCTCTCTGCAGAAGATCTTTGTACCAAGGACTGCGGCTGGGTTCAGAAAGTCGTTCAAGATTTAATACCCTGGGATGCTGGCACGGACAGTGGCGTTACCTATGAGGTATGTGGGCTATTTGTAATAGATTCAAAGCATACAGATTTATCTTAAAGCAGTGAAGGAAGCTATTTGATCCGTGGTGATGCCATATGTGCCTTTACCCTTCCCTAGTGAATATTTTACTTATAATGAATTAAAAGTCATTTGGACAGAT
The DNA here is from genome assembly GCA_013401355.1 of Ceyx cyanopectus. Classification (NCBI taxonomy): domain Eukaryota; kingdom Metazoa; phylum Chordata; class Aves; order Coraciiformes; family Alcedinidae; genus Ceyx; species Ceyx cyanopectus. Next base: position 5,500 of record VYZU01001087.1, on the reverse strand, counting down.
GCTAGCTGCAGTTACTGTCAGCTGTTATGTCTGAATTCCCTGAGCTTTATTATGAATGGGATGATATTACATTCACTGGAGATACTATTATATTCATATACTGAATAAATGGAGAACTTTTTTTTTCTCAAAACTGAGCATTAGGGTGTCCAAGCCCCTTCATGCTTTTAACATGTGTGCCATCAGCAGCTTGAGTCTTCTAGTAGTTCAAACCAATGCCAACTATTCTGTTTGTCAGAGAAAAAGGAAATATTCCTTCCAGTGGCCATTGAAACTCTGGACTTCTCACCACTAGACTATAAAGTCACCGCTTTTCTCTGTCTCTTTCACTCCCTAACTCTAGAGGCAGATTCACATCATCCTCAGGAAAAGCTCTGGTTTTGACCAAATGAGTTCTGTCAAGTTAATGATCTTGTTAGGCCAGTCACATCCTCAAATACCAAGCACATTCCTTTGCAGATGATGAAGGATGGTTGATTTTTCTTTCAGGCCTGGTTTCTTGAGAACCTAGGGAATTTCTCCAATTATAATGCAGCTCTAGAAGCATATTGAGTAGTTTGTTTTTATTAATGTAGTTCTCTAACTGCACAACAAGGCATACATCTTATTTTGAACCCCAGCTTGAGGGTTGAATCCCAAAGTTTTAGAGTAGTGCTTCCTGATCAAAAAAACCACCAGCATCTTACCATAAGTATGAATGTACCAAGTTCTTTTTATAATGGAATTTCACAATTTTGGAGTAATTGCAATTTCTGCAGATGATTTGTATTATTAATAATAACTATTAGTTTATTTTTTTAACTTTTTCTTTTTGGTTGCAGTCTCCTAACAAACCTACAGTGCCTCAAGAGAAGATCAGACCTCTTACAAGCTTAGATCATCCTCAAAGTCCATTTTATGATCCGGAAGGAGGATCTATCAAGTTGGTAGCCAGAGTTGTCATCGAGAGAATTGCACGCAAGGTATAGTGTGTGTGTGTATGTGTATNAGAGAAAAAGGAAATATTCCTTCCAGTGGCCATTGAAACTCTGGACTTCTCACCACTAGACTATAAAGTCACCGCTTTTCTCTGTCTCTTTCACTCCCTAACTCTAGAGGCAGATTCACATCATCCTCAGGAAAAGCCCTGGTTTTGACCAAATGAGTTCTGTCAAGTTAATGATCTTGTTAGGCCAGTCACATCCTCAAATACCAAGCACATTCCTTTGCAGATGATGAAGGATGGTTGATTTTTCTTTCAGGCCTGGTTTCTTGAGAACCTAGGGAATTTCTCCAATTATAATGCAGCTCTAGAAGCATATTGAGTAGTTTGTTTTTATTAATGTAGTTCTCTAACTGCACAACAAGGCATACATCTTATTTTGAACCCCAGCTTGAGGGTTGAATCCCAAAGTTTTAGAGTAGTGCTTCCTGATCAAAAAAACCACCAGCATCTTACCATAAGTATGAATGTACCAAGTTCTTTTTATAATGGAATTTCACAATTTTGGAGTAATTGCAATTTCTGCAGATGATTTGTATTATTAATAATAACTATTAGTTTATTTTTTTAACTTTTTCTTTTTGGTTGCAGTCTCCTAACAAACCTACAGTGCCTCAAGAGAAGATCAGACCTCTTACAAGCTTAGATCATCCTCAAAGTCCATTTTATGATCCGGAAGGAGGATCTATCAAGTTGGTAGCCAGAGTTGTCATCGAGAGAATTGCACGCAAGGTATAGTGTGTGTGTGTATGTGTATAGATACAATTCTCAAGCAAGCAAAAATAAACCCACTTCATAAACAAAAAAATAAATCCTTCCCCTCCCTACAAATGTCTGTTCCTTATGCCTACCCACAACAAAGATAATGACAGAAAACAACTAAAATTGTTACAAGGTATTATTTCTCCTGGTAGTTACTGCATCTCCTCAACTGGGGATTTTTTTCAAGTATGAATAGGAATTAGAAGAGGGTAAAGGTGCTGCAGATGCAACAGCACCTCACAGCATTCTGGTTTGGTCCCACTTGCTGCTTACACATCCAAGTTTCCTGTAACCAATCTCCACAATAATTTGTTTGCAGGGGGAGCAATGCAATATTGTACCTGATAACATAGATGACATTGTGGCAGATCTAGCACCAGAAGAAAAAGAAGAAGGTACGTTTTAAATTAGGTTTTTTTCTGTACTAATTTATATTTTATTCCATTCTCCATTGTCATTTCTAAATAAAGTACTTAGGACCAAAAGTCTCATTCAGTGCCAAAAACTGATTTAGGTTTTCATATTTTTTGGTATCTACTATATATCTTCCCTTTTACAGTAAAGAAATTGCATGTATACCTGGAAGATAACAATGACAATAAAAGTGTGATAGAGAAGCCTTTTGGGGTTCATATCTAGATATTTTTTCTTTAAATTAAAGTTGTCAATTGGCCTTTGTTGTACTGTTGGGGTTTTTTTTTCCTTTTGAACTAAAATGGAGAAGATAGAATGCAGGAGGAATGACTATATAGCATCTAAATGACCTATAGCATCTAAAGTAATCATTGTCCAAGTAGAGAGAAGCATATGGAAGACTCATTTTAATTCTCACTGCCTTTTTGTACTTTTTAGATGATACCCCTGAGACCTGCATATATTCAAACTGGTCCCCATGGTCAGCCTGCAGCTCTTCTACCTGTGAAAAGGGCAAGAGGATGAGGCAGAGAATGCTTAAAGCTCAGCTGGACCTCAGTGTGCCCTGTCCAGATACCCAAGATTTTCAGCCATGCATGGGTCCAGGCTGCAGCGATGAAGGTAAACTGAGGCAAGGGTGGAGGAGACCACCTTAGAGGGTTTACTCGTCCTCTCAAGTTCTTAAAGCAGTTGTTGGCTGTAGTATGGTTTGGGTTATGGCAAACAGGAATAATTGCTGAAGAGAACATATTGAAGCTGTGTCTGGTCAGTTATGAAGTTCATCTCAGTCGGTGCATGAAGTACAGAGAGGTAAGAAGGAAAGAAGCAATAGGGGAGGGTGGAATGTGAGAGGCAGCATCCTGCCTTTCCTGCACCCTGCACACTAACAGAGCTACAAACTTGTCAGCAATTGTAAATATTAGGTATTGAAATGGTTCTCTGTATTTTAGATGGTTCAACTTGCATGATGTCTGACTGGATTACATGGTCCCCCTGTAGTGTTTCCTGTGGAATGGGAACGCGCTCTAGAGAGAGATATGTAAAACAATTCCCTGAGGATGGCTCTATGTGCAAAGTGCCTACTGAAGAGACTGAGAAATGTATTGTAAATGAGGAATGTTGTAAGTATTTTACTTAGCTTCATAAAATCCAGCCAATAGCTGGAGTGCTGCCCAAGCCATTTTTTAGTATGAGCTCTACTAGTGAATGATTTTCTCTGTCTATTTTGAACAGCCCCTAGCAGCTGCCTTGTCACTGAATGGGGAGAGTGGGATGAATGCAGTGCTAGCTGTGGCACAGGGATGAAGAGACGACACAGAATGATCAAGATGACTCCTGCTGATGGATCCATGTGCAAGGCAGAAACTACAGAGGCAGAGAAATGCATGATGCCCGAGTGCCGTAAGTGTCCATGAGTGGATCTGCCTCCTCTGTTATAAAGAGAGGCATCATTTCTGACACATTGCTCAACCATACAAAGAATATTCATAAATCAGAAATAATATTGCTTTTTCTTATTATTTAAAAATAGATCTCTCAGGGGATGTGCATTAAGTACCATATTCACTCTTAGGATGAGAGTATCAGTGGTATCCTATTACTGTCTTAACATACATAGCAGTATGTCTGTTAGCAAGCAACTCTAATTTATGGAATACAAGGTATATTTAATCTTAAGGTTAGAATAAAACAAGTGCTCTCTCCTTTTAGCCCATAAACAGTTCAGAAATTAAGGTGCTTCTTTTGTGCAGTGAGCCAGTCTCACCCTTGCTGTCACTATTAATGTTGACTTCCATTTCTTAAGAAAGGTTAAGATTTTCATCAAAGACAGAACAAATTAAGTTTAAAGACATTTTTGGTACATAAAAGGTGGAAGTATCACACTTTAGACTACATCAGTTTGACTTAAAGTTCAGTCTACTGCAGCAATCCAGATTGTTTTACAGGAGTTAATGATTGAAGCATACCTTTTTAAACTAATTATTCCCCAGAAGCACTGGGACTCTGCAGATATGAATAAGGTACAGGAAAAGGTACCAAAGAAAAGGTATGAAAACCAAGCAAACCTTTTGTTTTAATATAGTGTTTCTGAGCTTCTTCAGCAAGATCATCCAACTCGTGATTTATTTTGTCTGAAGTGACAATAAAGTATAATTGGTTGATGGCAGATAAAACATAATCCATTTTTCACCTTTGCTGTTTTCAATATGTATACCTTCATAGTTTATATACAACAAGAATTCATTACCTTCTTATTTTCATGTTAGATACCATTCCCTGTCTCCTCTCTCCTTGGTCTGAATGGAGTGACTGCAGTGTAACGTGTGGGAAAGGGATGAGAACCCGGCAGAGGATGCTGAAATCTGCTGCTGAGCTTGGAGACTGCAACGAGGAGCTGGAGCAAGCAGAGAAGTGCATGTTGCCTGAGTGCCGTAAGTGAGGGAAACTCTGCAGAGAGGAGGCTCATTCTGAGGATTACAGTCTATATTTTTTTTAGCATTGTTCCTTAGGTGCTTACAACAGCTCTTTTTTTTTTTTTTTCTAAGAAAAGTTATTATATGAAAAATTCTTTCCTGCTTGCCTTTGGTTATAAAACATAATTTGAAAATTTCATATAAATGCTCTCTGAAATTAGGAATGCTATGACTGCTTTCTGATTCTGCTTTGGAGAGTGGTCTAATTAGCAAGAGTAGGCCTTAAACAGCTCTGTAAACAAATGGCCCAGTAATCTCTTGCTCTGATTCTTGTTTTCCATCCATGTATTGCTCCTAAGTATATCAAGAGGGGAATCAGTAATATAGGAGTTTTATCATGTGCACATTTGTTTTCTAAATTACTAGTATTGTGCACTTTTGGGTATCAAGCCCTGGAATAGGATAATGTCCTAATTGTCCTAACTCTATACTGATGACAGATACTGCGTTGGGTATGATTTCTCCATATTTAACACATTACCTTAATTTTAGACAACAGTTTATGCACTTCTCAATAGCAAAATCCCCCCACTTCTTGGATGGTGCAAATTCCTAGTTGCTTTGCAGTCTTTGTGAAGCGTGATAGCCTAAGGCACTGCTGAATGAATAAGATATGATTGCTTTTAGTGTTCCATTGCCAGCTGGTTTATGAGGCTTTATATCTAATTATATTATTTTTCACAGTAAGTATTGACTAGAAGAGGCTTTTTCACTGTAATTTTCTAATTCAGCTTTTCTTAAATAATGCAAAATATAATTTTGATTATTATTCACTGGGGTTGTGAGTTTTAAGCAGTGCTGAAAAGATGAAAATGTAATATTGTTAGTGAATCTTCCTTATTGCATAACACTACCAGTACAGCAAGGC
>VYZU01001085.1:0-13533 GCA_013401355.1 Ceyx cyanopectus | reverse complement strand
CCCATTTTCAGTCACAGCCCATTTCATTTGGGGAGTAGATTATTCAATAAAAGCCATTCTTGGATATAAGACAGATCGGATTTAATAATAACAATAAAAAAATCTCAACGGTGACATTAATAACCTCAGTTCCCAGCTCAGAACTTGTTAGCCAGATCAGCCTCCAGCACAGTATTAATGTATCCATGAAAAGGAGGAAAGAAATGTAGGTGCTTTTATTTTATATCCGTATCTAAGCTCCTTACCTGGTGGCAGCCACTTTAAAGCAACCAGTGCCTGGGAAAGGGATTGTTTTTGTTTTTTAATAACCAGGTTTTCAAGCCACAGTGGCTGTTCTGTTAATTGGGATGCCATTTGCAAGACCTTGAGACCTGGCTCTGATCATGAAACAAAGATCAGATCTTATGGACAGAGATACCAAGCTGAAATCTGCATATTTAGGGGAAATCCTGAGTACACATTTTGCCAATGTTCTTTAATTTGCTTGAAAAAAAGAAATCCAAAACATGTTTCCAAAAACTTTCCCAAGCCTCAGGCATATGAAGCAAGTCCTGAATCTCATTAAATTGTCTTCTGCATTAGGCTGTTCACTTACTCTTGTGTCTGAAAAGACATGTAAGTGTGTAAACTCCCATGGAACTTGGTAGGATTTTAGGGTCAATTTTAAACACTCTAAGAGAATGAAAAACTACTGTTTTCACAGTACTACAGGTGTTTGTGTGGTGGCTGCTGCTCTCAGCAGTGCAGAACTTGGTGGCTACTTTGGACATTTTCTAGTAAATTCTCATTCCTTCTAAATTCAAAAAGCTGGTGACTATGAGGTTAAGGAGGGGTGGCTGCTGAAAGATCTCTGAAGAAATAGGTGTTGAACAAGCTGTTGAACAAGAGAATTGAGTGTCTTCTTTCATCATTCAGTATGTAGCATTGATTGATTGGAGTTTGAATAGGTATTGGTTTTAGATAAGAGACAAAGTGAAAGATCAACAGCAGCCAGTGAGGATGAACATGAGGACTGTAAAGATAGTGTCTTGTGAGGATCTGACTAGAGTTCTGCTTTCTTTCATGCTACCTTAAATCTAAAGGCACTCCATAGTGACCATGGATGCAATGGACTAACTGCAAGGAGAGGAGAATTTAGTTTGAGAGAAAGGAAACTGAGGTTAGGGTGGTAGAATGGCTGAAAGTCAACAGGTTTACCCACCTAGGATTTGTATGTAAAATTGCCTTCCCTGTACTGCTTGGCTGCGAGAGCTTTGCACTTCATGTGGGGAGGTGATGTGGGTAGAGAAAGGCAGCAACTGCCAAAGATCACAGGACAACGTGGCTGGAGTTGATCGAGTCCCAGAAACTGCACTTCAGCCCTCACCCAAAAGCTGCTTTGCAATGGAGTTGTAACTCGACAATATCCACAAACCCTTTTACCATAAATGTTTTAAAATTCAACGTTTTCTACATTAGGCAGATCTATTTTGATTGCACACTCTCATTTTCTGGTAGGTACTACTAATGATGTGAGAATGGGTGGGAGATGACCAGCAGTGACTGCATTTATTGCTGTGGTTCATCCTGTGCAGTCTCTTGTCTCTGTTGTCTTGCAGTTATCTAACCACGTACCATGAAAATTTGTGCCAGTCACACAGTCTCAAGCTCTGTTTTGTCTGCCCTGTTTGGCTGTTAGCAGTTCCTAACAGTGCCTGGCTGAAGGGACTCTTGATTTCAAGTGGAGTAATATGCATTTGTTCTGTAATTAAGAAATCAAATTAGCAGGAGTGCGGATGTCATCCATCCACTTTATGCCTTTAGGATATGAAAGTAATAAATTGATAGTCTCTGTGAGCCGAGTGAGATCCAAAGATGGCTGGAGAAGACCCTGCAAGGGTAATTGCACAAGCAGCCCACTGAGAAAGAAGTGAATTTGGAAGTGCAGTGTACATTGTAGGGCTGAAAAAGCAAAGACAGACACACTCTGAGGACCATCATTTAGGTTGTGATGTAAGGTGGGGATCACTTGGTGCTGAAGAATCTTTTCTCTTGAGAAACTGGGAGTTCCTGTTACAATAATTCCAAGATAATAGGGATTCCCTTGGTTGTCAGCACAGAACCTACATTCTGAGTCTGAGAGTGAATTTTCCTAGATTTGCAGGCTGGAAAGCTACACTGTAGGAGACACTGGAGTTACCTCTGCACCAGAGTTACTCCAATATTGGTCTCACCCTCCTCAGCTCCATTGTTTTTTTGTTTTTCCTTTCCTGAGACTGGAAAGCAGAGCATGAAGTTTTGAATGTCCCATCCTTTGCTGGATGTTGCAACCTTTAATGTTCCAAAAGCCACCCCTTTTACTTAAGTGTTTAATTCAATTTTTCTTGTGCAAATTACGCTTACCCAAGCAGTACTGTTTAATTGATTAATAAATTACCATTGACTGTCGATCTTCTTGGATTTCCTCTCTGTGGTATTGGAAGCATGGCTGACAGTAATTAAATAATCATTTCATCACCAGTGATGATTGAGTTTATCTAATTCAGTAGCTCTCCTACGTAACTAGTGTTAAGTTTGAACTCTTATAGGATTATATTGATTGATGGAGGAAGACCAGAAAGAGAGCTAACGTGTTGTTTCTCCCATTCAGCAGAGTGGGTAAGAAGAATTGTCCTGATAGGTTATTTGACACATGGGTAAATAGGTATTTTTTTTAAACCTTGAAACCTATAGCACTGTGGCGTGGCTCATTTCAAGTTCAGCTTGTAGCACTCAGTGTTCAAGAACCCTAATTTGTGTTCTCACTAATGTGGAAAAATCTGTAATACAAATGACTGCTATTCAAGTTAAAAATAGAGAGTGAAATCTATCTTAAACACATTAGCTTAATTCCTAAATATGCCTTCTAAAATAATAGCATGTGAATATCTGTACCCACATATATATGTTTAAAAATAATATCCTCTGTCTCACATCTTGTTTAATTAAATAGCCATGCAAACAAAAGTACACTTTTTACTTCACATGCTTCTTAAGAAGCATCTTGCAGCTCTCGCAGGCAATGTTCTGAGTTGAGTAACACCAGTTAAGTGTCCTGCAGTCAGAACAGTTATTTTGGGTTGGCAGAATCGTAACTGAGATCATTGTGTTGTGGGAGAATTAAGAAATGTGACAAGCAGCAGAAAGAGCTCATGGCATTGTCTGCAGAAGAGTTGTCAGGGCACAATTCAAGCCTAACTGATCAGGGATGGCTTTAGAAAAATGAAATTAATTCTGCCATCATAACAAGAAGCAGATTAGATGAAAAGCTAGAAGCTTGGCTACTTGGTGCCCAGACTCACATGTTGTTCTGAAGAGGCAAATGGCATTTTCAGCCAAGAGACAACCTTTTGTCATTTAAAGAGAAGTGCTTAGTTTCAGGATTTATCATCTGAGTGTGAGGAAATGCTGTGGAGAATTGTGGATGATCCCTGCTTTAAATTTTGCCCTTTTTTTTCGTTAAGGTTGGGACTAAACTTTCACTGTGAAGTGTGCCATCAGTGAGTGTGAATGTTGGGAAAATGGAAAAATCTGAAATTAAACACAGTGACTGGTCAACAAGAGATGACCTCAGGGACACCTGTCTTAAGGGCACACAGCAGGCTTTGTGCCTGTCCACAGAAGGAAGGTCTTCAGAAAACCCTCCATTACAATCAAGAGAAACCAATTTCTCCACCACATGCTTTACATGTGACATTTAAAATGAAGGCCTAAGTCATGTACAGAAAGTTCCTTCTTCATAAGTACCATGTGGTTTTGAGTCTAAATTTAATGAGAGCAAGAAGTAAAATAGCCTGAAACTGAGCAGATGAAGCACTCACGCAGCTTTTATGACAGTGATAAACTATTCGAGCTCTGCACTTCTTGCTTTATGATGCTTCTGTCACCTCCTCAATGAAAATGCCATCTTATTATGTACAGTGGGTGTACATTATTCTATATATATTCTAAATCATTTGACTGTTTTGCCTCTCCATTAATGGCAAATTACAGTAAAACTCTAAAGGAAATGTCTTCGATGACTCTGTGAACAGTGAAAGAATTAATTATGATTGATTTTGTTAATTAAGTTCAGTGGCTAATGTCTTTACAGTAATGGGAAGCTTAAAAGACAGAGGCAGTATGAAGTGTAGCACCTAGAGTTGAGTGGAAGGTTCAGTGCAGTGTGGGCATCTATCTCCATGTCCAGGGCTGGCAGCAAGTCTCATGCTAAGCTCGTGTTTTAGGTGAAACTTCTCTGCTAAATAATTAGGAAGCAAACCCTCCTTGTTTACATGGCTCTGAATGTATTGCACTCAAATGGTATTTCTGACACTTCTGCTTTCTCATTAGTCTGAGGGTCAGGATGGATTCTGGTTGTAGCTATCTGGTTTGCTTGCTTTTCACTCGTGTCCAGCCAGGTCAGCCCATCCAGCTGGAGAGAACTCACTCTTTTCCAGTCAACACTGGATTCCCAGAATCTCTTGCTTTCATGTGATGCTTGCTAGGCAATCCTTATGGAAGGTGTCTTTGTCCTCTGACAATTGCCTCTGCTCCTTATTCTCTGTTTCGTCCCCATCTGTGTCCCCCCGAATTTAGGTTAGGAGAATAGCAAAAGGCTAAATCCACCCACTGAGCTCATTGTGTGTATATATGCACTTATGTGCCTTTCCATGGGGTTGGAACAAGCAGAGGAAAGAATTTGTGGTTTGATACATATTTTGCTTCAAAAATGTAAAATCAATTTAGCATTGACAGACCTGTGCAGCTGAATGGCAGAAGCTGACTTTGTTCTTGTGACAAACACACTTGAGATGAAATGCCTCAGCACACAGATTCTTCTGATGCTCTATATATTATCTTGATCAGGCATCCCAATGACCAGTATAGATTTGGCCTTGAAATATTATTTTTTTTTTATAGCTGGGGATATGTTGCTTTAAAAGAAACTGCCGCTTGCTGTCTCTGCACCCTTGCAGAAGCTTGCCAAAAAAGGTTTCCCTCTTTTTCCTGCAGAATTATTTGTTTTTCCTGACACAAAGGCGAGTGCTTTGTCATTGTTTTCTGTATAACATTGATGGATTTCATGTTGAATGGGTATTGGGTTTTAGTTAAACATGACAGGGGAAGAGATTTATAGGCAGCGGCCGCAGAGGTTGTTTGAAAGGCCCAATAATGCTTCACTGCACAGATGTGTTTTCAGTGTTCTCTGATGGTAAAGAACCAACCAGCTCATATACACTCCACCCTCATTACGGAGCTATCCTTGAAAAGCTGAGTGTTAACAACTATATAGGTTTTCTTTCTTTGGAGTTTCAAAGTAAACAGGATTCAAGGAGCGGCCTTATGTCAGGAATGCTGTACTAATGAGGACAAATTATATTCTAATCAGGTTTCTCCATTATTAATTCACTGTTATTCTGCTCTCTTTTTTTTTTTTTCCCCCTTTCCCCCCCTCTCCTTCTCTTTGTGTCCAATTTAAAGTTGCAGAAGAAACATGGGGTGGAGTGTTTTTCTTCTGGTGCTTGTTATTCATATTAAGTAGTCTATTCTGCCTTTGCTCTGATGGTGGGTGTTAAGAATTTAAATCCCCCCTAATGCATTGATAGGATAATATGAATCACCACCCAGAAAAAAAAAAAATCCTGTATGGATTTCTCAACAGCTATAGGATGCTAGTGGAGTTGAGTATAATTTATACAAAAATCACAACTTGTTCTGGTTCATCATGGTCCTACAAAATTTTAGGACTTTGTTAGAGAATTTTTCATATTCTGCTTCCACAAAGAAATGGGGATAATCAAGTAGAACTATATAATGCATTCTTATAATTGCATTGTACTTTCTTTGTTCTACTAGAACTTTTACACTTTCTTACAAAATCCGAAAAGAACACTTAGTATCACTAAAATGTAAGCATGATAATGGAGTAAAATAAATCCCACTTCCATGCACTACATCTTGTTTATTTAATCTATGTCCTTTGGACCATGTGTACCAGACATTCCATGAGGAAGTGCAGCCCAGCCCAGGTCTCATGGAGAACAGGTAGTGATCCATGCTCAGTGCCAGCTTGCAGACTGTGCCTGCCCATTCCCTTTCCACCACAGCCACACTGTTAGGAATCTTTAGTATCCCTAGCAGACCTGGAGCACTCGGGGCCTCAGTAACACCTTGCCAGGAGCTGGAGAGCTGCAGCTAATATAGGAACATCATGCTGGAAGCAACTGCCTGGGTCACTGAGTCCAGTCCTCTGTCATTGCAAGCTGCCACATCACACAGTTCCTTTCAGCAGATGATCAAGACCCATCTTAAAAGTCACTGGATTGTTAGAAATCTCCTTCTCGTTCCTAACCTAAATAGCTACATTGCCCATTGACACATTTGTACTGAAGTCAGCAAGTCCATGGTTTTAATTTGTTATTTACCTGCCCCAAACCCATTTTGTGTTCGTCCCTCAGCAATTTTGCAAGTTAATTTTGCAAGGCTCAGTTGACCAAGCTTGACTAGGTATCTCTTGCAACACGGGCTCTTTCTTCCTGTGATCATCCTATGAGATCTTTCTCTCCATTTCGAAACACTCTTGGAACACCAGTGTTCAAATTTGCACAATCTGGATGAGGATTCAGTAGGAACTGCTGTCGTGGCATTAGCACATCCTAACCTTCTAGAGACATCTAACTTGATGAATAGAAAAAAATTACTTTCCACCTGGTTATACTCTGTTGGTGATTTACAGCAGGAACATCAACTTTTCTCATTCATTTCCAGCTGATGAGACCTTGTATTATAGCAGAGACTTAGTTCCCACAAAGCCTTGCACTTGGCATTTTTTAACTGAGTTTCTTTTCCTCCCTGAGATCATCAAGTATTAGTAGGACCCTCCTCTGTCTGGAGGCTGAGGCACACAGATCTGCATCTATTTAAGAACACCCACTAAAAGGCTCCCCCAGATTGCCCCAGTACCCAAGGCGTTTGCCGTAGGATGTTGCTGGTCCTGTCTCCTTGCAGAGTTGGAAGCTAATTGCTCGTTAGTCAAACTCACCTGAATTGAAAACACACAGTAAAGCTCTTACAGTAATTGAAGAATCATAATGCATTGGGGTCTAAATTTTGGAATAAGATGGATGGAGTCGAATGCTTTATTTGTGTGCATAATAACAGCCACAATTGCTCACACGGATAATGAGGTGCACTGGCTTACCTGCAGTCAGTCTGTAGATGCTGTTCCAGAAATACACTGTCAAGCAGGGCATCCAGCTAATTCCTTCACATCTTCTGTCAGAAACCCAATTATAAAATTTATCTGGGATAAGTTGATGCCCTACTGTCTTTGTCCTGAGCCTCTGAGATAATTACATATTCTGTAAAACAGAATGATCCTCCTGGAGCTTGTCTACAGGTGAGTTAACCCCCAGGAAACACTCCCCCATCCACAGAGGCTGTACAAGCTTCCATAGCTTCCTACAAAGATGTGCTTACCCTTCTGGTTGCGGCCTCAAGTTGTACCAGGGAAGGTTTAGGTTGGATATTAGGAAAGAATGTCTCCAAGGAAATGGTTGTCAGGCATTGGAACATCCCAGGGAAGTGGCTGAGTCTCCATCCCTGCAGGTACTGGAAAGGTGTGTAGATGTGGCACTTAATGCCATGGTTTACTGGTGGACTTGGCTTAATGGTTGGACCCCATCATCTTCAAGGTCTTTTCCAACCATGTCTAGGCTTCATTTCCACCTGCTCAGGCTTCTTCCTCAGTGACAACTCAGTCCCAACAGGTTTTCTAGGACAGAAGGTTCCTGTCTGTTCTAGGATCTCCTGTGATTGGTGCCACTTGTGTTTGATTCCTGCTTCTAATCCCCGAAGGCATTTCTTTCAGTCTCATTTTCTTGGGTTTAGGGTATCTTTAAAGAAAAGAGAGAACAAAATTACACAAGGCCCCTCACTTTCCTGAAGAAAGCCCCTCATACAGTGCAAACAGAGGTGAGAGNCTTCCACAAAGAAATGGGGATAATCAAGTAGAACTATATAATGCATTCTTATAATTGCATTGTACTTTCTTTGTTCTACTAGAACTTTTACACTTTCTTACAAAATCCGAAAAGAACACTTAGTATCACTAAAATGTAAGCATGATAATGGAGTAAAATAAATCCCACTTCCATGCACTACATCTTGTTTATTTAATCTATGTCCTTTGGACCATGTGTACCAGACATTCCATGAGGAAGTGCAGCCCAGCCCAGGTCTCATGGAGAACAGGTAGTGATCCATGCTCAGTGCCAGCTTGCAGACTGTGCCTGCCCATTCCCTTTCCACCACAGCCACACTGTTAGGAATCTTTAGTATCCCTAGCAGACCTGGAGCACTCGGGGCCTCAGTAACACCTTGCCAGGAGCTGGAGAGCTGCAGCTAATATAGGAACATCATGCTGGAAGCAACTGCCTGGGTCACTGAGTCCAGTCCTCTGTCATTGCAAGCTGCCACATCACACAGTTCCTTTCAGCAGATGATCAAGACCCATCTTAAAAGTCACTGGATTGTTAGAAATCTCCTTCTCGTTCCTAACCTAAATAGCTACATTGCCCATTGACACATTTGTACTGAAGTCAGCAAGTCCATGGTTTTAATTTGTTATTTACCTGCCCCAAACCCATTTTGTGTTCGTCCCTCAGCAATTTTGCAAGTTAATTTTGCAAGGCTCAGTTGACCAAGCTTGACTAGGTATCTCTTGCAACACGGGCTCTTTCTTCCTGTGATCATCCTATGAGATCTTTCTCTCCATTTCGAAACACTCTTGGAACACCAGTGTTCAAATTTGCACAATCTGGATGAGGATTCAGTAGGAACTGCTGTCGTGGCATTAGCACATCCTAACCTTCTAGAGACATCTAACTTGATGAATAGAAAAAAATTACTTTCCACCTGGTTATACTCTGTTGGTGATTTACAGCAGGAACATCAACTTTTCTCATTCATTTCCAGCTGATGAGACCTTGTATTATAGCAGAGACTTAGTTCCCACAAAGCCTTGCACTTGGCATTTTTTAACTGAGTTTCTTTTCCTCCCTGAGATCATCAAGTATTAGTAGGACCCTCCTCTGTCTGGAGGCTGAGGCACACAGATCTGCATCTATTTAAGAACACCCACTAAAAGGCTCCCCCAGATTGCCCCAGTACCCAAGGCGTTTGCCGTAGGATGTTGCTGGTCCTGTCTCCTTGCAGAGTTGGAAGCTAATTGCTCGTTAGTCAAACTCACCTGAATTGAAAACACACAGTAAAGCTCTTACAGTAATTGAAGAATCATAATGCATTGGGGTCTAAATTTTGGAATAAGATGGATGGAGTCGAATGCTTTATTTGTGTGCATAATAACAGCCACAATTGCTCACACGGATAATGAGGTGCACTGGCTTACCTGCAGTCAGTCTGTAGATGCTGTTCCAGAAATACACTGTCAAGCAGGGCATCCAGCTAATTCCTTCACATCTTCTGTCAGAAACCCAATTATAAAATTTATCTGGGATAAGTTGATGCCCTACTGTCTTTGTCCTGAGCCTCTGAGATAATTACATATTCTGTAAAACAGAATGATCCTCCTGGAGCTTGTCTACAGGTGAGTTAACCCCCAGGAAACACTCCCCCATCCACAGAGGCTGTACAAGCTTCCATAGCTTCCTACAAAGATGTGCTTACCCTTCTGGTTGCGGCCTCAAGTTGTACCAGGGAAGGTTTAGGTTGGATATTAGGAAAGAATGTCTCCAAGGAAATGGTTGTCAGGCATTGGAACATCCCAGGGAAGTGGCTGAGTCTCCATCCCTGCAGGTACTGGAAAGGTGTGTAGATGTGGCACTTAATGCCATGGTTTACTGGTGGACTTGGCTTAATGGTTGGACCCCATCATCTTCAAGGTCTTTTCCAACCATGTCTAGGCTTCATTTCCACCTGCTCAGGCTTCTTCCTCAGTGACAACTCAGTCCCAACAGGTTTTCTAGGACAGAAGGTTCCTGTCTGTTCTAGGATCTCCTGTGATTGGTGCCACTTGTGTTTGATTCCTGCTTCTAATCCCCGAAGGCATTTCTTTCAGTCTCATTTTCTTGGGTTTAGGGTATCTTTAAAGAAAAGAGAGAACAAAATTACACAAGGCCCCTCACTTTCCTGAAGAAAGCCCCTCATACAGTGCAAACAGAGGTGAGAGTCACCCATGGAGCTGCAAGATTTGGGCCTGGTTTGGAGTTCCAACTAACCAGAAATTTAGCTGCCTTTAGTTCTTATATCTGTATCCTGAATATGTGGTCTTCATTGTTATAAATATTTAAATATTTTTATTCCTATTAATGTTTCATAATATTATTTATTAAATACTAGAGTTTAGAGCAATTTGTCATCTGAATAAAAATAGTGCATTTCATTTAAAGTCCGGCTTGTGCTGCAAAGTATCAATGTAATACAATGTGTTCAAGATGTTTTTTTAATGCTTATTTCCCCCCTCAAATTGGATGCTGGCTTTCAATTTGAATATTGAGCTACCTGAACTGAATTATTTATCAACTTTAATTGGATTTGCAGACAAGTCATATTTGCACATCTTTTCTAGGAAAAAATGGAATTCTTTCTGGGAACTTTTTAAAAACACCAAGTTGAGGACATGCAGCTAATTAACTTCATATTTCCTGACAGATTCATTCTTTCTTTTTCTTTTTCTTTTTTTTTTCTTTTTTTGTGTGTCTAGAAAGCTAAGATGTGGGAAATGATGTTGTGGCTCACTGATTCTCAACTTAAACATTCTACAGCACCCATCTTCAATCTGAAGTTAGGTAGTTTGTGATAATTTTTAATAATTATTTTTATTTATTACTCAAATTCTCCAACTAAGGCAAGAATCCCGTTGTGTTAAACAAAGCAGGAACATAGTGAAGCTCTGTTTCTGAACATGTTTAACGTGGCTGTCAGAAGCAGCTCGTGTCTCCAACCACCTGCAGAAGCCAGACAATGGAGAGTTTCTGGTGGCACCTTGCCCCTTTCTTCTGCACAGGCTCACCCACGCTTGTTTTCCCCCAACACAGCAAGCCCGAGTCACACTTTCACTGTGAATTTATCTAGGTAATCCTTAGGAACATATTCTCTGGCTCCTCCAGTATTTACTGCTGCCATAGTTGAAGAAAACCACTTCTGGGTGTCACACCATGGAAGCTACTGGAGAATTTGAAAGCATTGGCCTTGCCTATGGGACATCCTTCACTGCTGGTCATGTGTGCATTGAGTCCTCAATGTTGCTTTGAGGCATAGGAGATTAGTAGCTAATTTCCAAATATAGATCATGCAGTTTATTATTAAAAAAAAAAAAGTCTTAGTGTGTTAATCAAAGAACATAAATTTTATGCAGTTACTCATAACTCTATACAATGATTACATGTAACTACATTGTTATTACAGTCTCAAAATTACAGCGTAATTATATTTAGTTAATTCCAAAAGCAATTGCTGCGTGGCCAGAATTCATTTGTATAAACCTAGACTAAGAATTGAATTGACTAGGAAAGTGAGGTAAATCTAATTGAGATAGATTGTGCAAACCTAATCAGCAGGGATATTTAATGGCAAAGAGAACAAAGAATTAAATAAAGCAATGCAAAGGCTATTCAGAAAAGTGGATATATGAGATAATAGGCTTCTCCATCTCTGATGTCATCTGCCTAATTCAGTGACTCATTCTGTAGTATTCTTGGGTTGGCTGCTGGTTTGGTTATATGTAAATCTATATTAGCTCATGTACATATGGAGGCTGGATTTTGCCATTCTTATACAGGAGTTTTTTGTGCTTTCAAATGCTGGTGCTTTGCAAAATCAGGAGGATGATTAAAGACTCACTTGCTGTCCCCACCTCATTTATCATTAGCTGTATAAAATCCTGGTGAGCCAGAAGACCTCATATTTGCTCTGAAGTGTTTAATTCCATTTTCTGAGATGGGGAATCTGCAGAGGTGCTGTTGACCTGTGTGGGGCTGGAAAATAAAATATGGGACCTATGGAAGTTTCACACTCTCCTGAAGTCACATGTGACAGCCAGGTGTGAAACCCAGAGTATTTAAAACTATTATTAGATGTCTGTGCATTGGCAACTGAACCTTCTGGGTGAACTGCATCACCTGATGGCTGGAAAGAAGCCTGGAGCCCCTTTCTGCATTCCCCACTCCAAGTGCAGTTGCCCAGGATCTGCTAGGGAGCCTGAGGGCTGTGCTTAGGATGAATGTTATTATATCAGCTGATAATTTCCAGCTTGCAGAACACAGGCTAGTTCTGACCTCATCCCTTGATTGCATCCTTTGATTACATCCCTTGAACCAGCTACAGAGAAAATGGGAGGCACGTAGCAGCTTTCCATCAAAGAGACCCTGCATAGCAGGATATTAAAATGGTTTTAATGTAGGGGAGGATTTGAAGTAAATAATACATAATGATTTATTTTAAAGAAGGAAATCTGAAAAATCAGCTTGTTCCTGTAGGTTACTGTCACTTGTAAAAGCTGAAGTTCATATTGATCTTCCTGTTAGCACATACATGATGTTTATTGCCTTACAAATCTTTATATTGGTATGACATCCTTTTTTTGGCATGCTTATCTGCCATTTAGTCATGTCTATTTTCTCATTTCACTGATTTTCCATACAGATCTTAGATGGTATTTGGTGCTTGGATTTCAATTACGTATCTGAATCCTGGTTGATATTCCTGAGTTTCAAGCAGAAATTCTTGTTTATTATGTAGTAGAATTGTAAAATTTTTTATTGTAAAAGTATTATAATCACATTGATAAATAATACTTCACAACAGGAGGAAAGACTATGCAAGGGTAGAATTTTCACCCCAAAAATGAGATGTGGAGAGGCAGAAAGAGAAGGAAGTCCCGTTTTTGATGGCAGAAGCTGCAGTACTGAAGTGGTGAGTCTAAGAAACTAGAGGCAGATGGGCAGAGCAGATGATAGGAGACCAAGGAAAGTCAGATGTTCACATTCTATAATAAACACAAACAACATATCTCTCTGGTGTTCATTATCACTTAGGAGTTAGATCTGCTGACTGTGGTGCCAGACGAGCGCGTGTCCCCTTGCTTAGAGACACACCCAAGTTCAAGCCCATTAGTTCATAAGCTGTGAAGTTCTGTTTTTGGAATCATACCCATAAGCACAGTGAGGATAACCCTGAATTGAAAAGAAAAACTTTTGATCAGAAGCTGGATGTCTTGTTACTTGGAATGATTTGTGTATCCTGGAAATTTGACCTCCTAGGGGTGTATAGGGAGAAAGGTGACACCTTAGGTATATTGTTGTTTAGGGGGATTGTTTTGGCTATGTGAACACTGATCAATGGATTTCATCTTACAGTTGAAAAGGTTGCTTTTTATTTCATTTAAAAAAAAAAAAGTTTATATGATAAATTTTATCAAGTATTCACAAAATACAGAGCAAATTAACCTTTACCTCTTATTATTAACTTGAGAAAAATACTTGGTAGAAGACAGAGTAGTGTATCCTGTGGTGG
>VYZU01001084.1:18481-46572 GCA_013401355.1 Ceyx cyanopectus | reverse complement strand
GGTTCTACTCCTCAACAACCCTGTGCCCTGAGCTGCTCCTGCTTCTTCCTGAGCTAGGAGGTGGATTTGACTGTCTCTACGCAGACCTGGGTGAGAGGAATGCAGAGATAATGCAGCTGGTTACTCTGCTCGTGGGAGAAAACATGGGCACTTTTAAAGTAACAGCCCAGAGAAGTCACAGGAGAGAGCAGACTGTTTGGAGTCTGAAGGAATGCTGGATAATGTAGTTTTTCCTGACCCTCAGCCAGGGATTCCAAGCCCTCATCCATCCCCACAAACCAGGCTGGAGCAGCCAAGGGAAGGTTGTGTCATTAACTCCAGCAGCAGCTCTGGAGGAGAAGTCATCCCTCATTGTCCTTCTGGAGCTGAAGTCCTGGCTGCTGGGGATTCCAGCCATGGCTGGATCGTTCTGTTCCCTGCTCACTGCAGTGCTGGGTGCACCCAGTGCCCTTCCCCTCCCGCTGCTGGCTACAGGGCACCACAGCCGCCTGTGGGAGCCTCACCCAGGGCCTCAGCAACACGAGAAACACAGAAAAGAGACAGAAAAGCCAAGGAGTGGCTGGTGTGAAAGAAAAACAGACTGCAAAGGAGCCAGGAATTCCATTGCTCTGCACCTTATGGACGGGATCTGCAGGGGGCTGAGGTGTGAGAGATGGAAACTCAACAAGTTTTCTTGGCAAAGATCAAGGCAGGGCAGCAAGAGCAGAAACCTGTGAGGGCTCTTCAGTGGATACTGTTCTTTAATCCAGCTGACTTTTCCTGGGCAGCTGAAGGACTGAGAGATGTTGACAAAACATAATTGCTGTCTTTAGAAATGGGAGGGGAACCTCTGGGAGAAACCTGCATTTTAAACCTACTCCTACCTGATTTCCTTAAGGAAACTGGCAGCTCAGCTCAGGGAGTCAAAACCTCTCATTTCCAGGTGAAATCCCCCAGCATAGCTAAATTCTGAATACTCACAGTGCACGAGGTGTTAACCCTTTGTGGCTTTCCTTTCCTAAATGGGAAGAAGGCCAATTACAGCACTTAGAAAGAAATGGGCCACCTTTCAGCAGTGATAATCACCACCAGGAGTAGCAGTGTTACTACAACCACCACCACACATCGATGACAGCGACTCCTAAAGCAAAAAAGATATTTTTCCCCATTTCCTTTAAGCCAAAGCTTCTCTTCACATTTCTTTTTGACACAGAAAATAACATTGCCCTTATATTTATACCCACATACCTGTCTGTGTATAAATGCATGTATTTCTCAAATAAGGATCCCATAAAACTCTTGTATTAACTGAGCTTGTGGGTTTCAACACAAATCAAGCAGATGGAGACAAAGTAACTCTAGAAATACACACATTTTTCAATACCCTGTAAGTCGGATGAGCAGCATTGTGTGAGGGCAAGAAAGCAGCTTTATCTGGAGAACAAGTTGTGCATTTTTCACAGAAATTGGAAATACTTTGAACTGTGGATCATTCAGAATACTTGCCTGTCAGTCATCCATCCTTCCATCCAGTCAAACCTCCACAGAGATGTAGTCAAATGAACCCACAGTTCTCATGACAGCCACCAGAACTCTCTACCAATGACATGAAAAGTCTCATCTTTATGGAAAGGACTCTGCTGTAAATCCCCCCACACACACAAACCATGGGTTAAAACATCCTGGTTGGGTTTTACTGGCTTTCTAGAAAATACCAGCAAAGAGCTCTGTTGAGGATGAATTAAGTTGAAAGTAGAAACCATTTTCAGACACTCCCAGGGTTTCACCCTGTCCCGGAGCAGACTTCAGTGCTGATGCTGTGCAGAGAAGGAAAACTGCCCAAAATACTCCTTACTGTGCTCCCTGAAATGTCTTTAAAGAGAGATCAACTAAAGCAGTTCAGTCCTTACAGAATCATCTTCCCCTGGCTGTAAATATCCCCATGGTAACAAGCGATGGTATCAGACAGACAAATGAGCAGCAGCAGAGGAGGGGCAGTGAAATCCTTCAAACAGAGTCTCCAGAAACAAAATGGGACAGGACAAGCCCAGCAGCAAACAGACACACTGCACAAACCTGGTCACAACTGCTGCTTGAACTCCCCACCCCCCCCATTGCTCTGATCTCCTCATTCACCCTCCACAAAATCAGTGCTTTAAGTTTGTGACAGACAAGAAAAACCAGCCACAGGTAATTCGAGGATATTAAACATTCCTGGGACCCAAGTGTGATGCAGTGACCCATTTGGACACTGTCCAGGACACAGATGGAGCTGGCAGAGGTCTAAGTTTTCCCACAAAGCAGTTGAAACCACAATCAACCCCCAGATCCCAGGACCAGAGAGAGGGATAAGATTTCTTTGGGGGCTTGACTCAACAAGTTCCAGGATTTTCCAACTGAAAAGAAATTTTTTCAGACACAGAGTTTTTAGGGGTGGAGCAGATGCCTTTTAACACCCAAGAGTGGTGACTGCAAGAGGTTAAGGAGCATTGCCACAGGACTTGGTACATACAGCTTGTCTGCATGGATGGGTGCAGTGCCTGAAGCTGGAAGTGTGCAGCAGCACCAGCTCCCTGAGGTAAGGAAACCCAGGTGCTCCACTGAGCTGGCAGGTCTACAAGAGACAGAAGCCAAAAGCTCAAACCCCATTTCATGCTACTACTTCACTTTGCACATGATGGTTAAGAAGGTGTCCTCATATTTCCAGATGCAGAAGAGCACATGGATCTCCTCAACACAGTCAAAAACCATTCTGGGCTGCCTGAACACCTCAGCTTTCTGAGCCCAGGACACAGCTCAGGTCTTCTGATTCCTATCAAGATCTTCCTGCTGTCACTACCCTCTCCAAGACACTCTGAATGAAGTGTCCTTGCTCCTGCAGACACTGCTTTACCTCACAGGCAACAGTCAGACTTGGCTCCTATTTTGCAAACAGACAAACTTACAGGTTTTCATTTTTATTGGATGCTTCCAACTTTATATCTAATAATATACAGATACTCATTTTTTCATTGTTCCATTCATATCCTCACATAGTTCAGCCATTCTGTCACATAAAAATTGGAAAAAAAAAAAAAGCACAACTGAAATAAAAGAAATTTGTAAGCTGGAAAAATACATTATAAACTTATATTCAAGAAACATTCTCTTTATAATTAAGAACCTACTTGTAATAATTAAAGTAGGATTTCAAGAAAAAATTTGATTTTCATTTTTAAATAGGTGGCCTTTGTGCATACTTTTTTTTAGTCATCTCATATGTACAAACCCAACCAGTATCTCTGCCTACCTGTGACAGAATACCCAAAACAAAACAAAAAGACACTGCAAAGGAGCTTTTAAACAAAAACAGTCAATATTCATTTTCCAGGAAAATACAGTATAATCAGAACTTTAAACACATGCTTCCCTCATCTGTATTAAGGCCTAAGAGACAGATGTGCTTTAATAAAAGCAGACAGTATGAAGAAAAGTCCTTCCACTTTTCTCTTCAAATTCCTGTAACAGCTCATCTATTTCATTTTCCATGTCTTCTGTGTGTTGTATCTAGAAGAGAAAAAATACTAAGCAACTGGACTCCAAGGATATGATGTAATTTAGAAAACTGTAATAACTCCATGCTTTTGGCTTCCTAGGAAATCTAAACCAGCAGGCTGCACCAACCAGTGCAGCACTGGGTGCTTCATGGAGATTCTCAGCATTCCCAAACATACATCTCAGCTGCATCACATTTATCTGCAGATCCTTCCTCCTCCACCCACTGAGCTGGCAATTAACTGGGACTTTGTTGAGAAGGCACCACCCAGCCTCACCAGGTAGGAAAGGGAAGCTTAGAACAGCTACACATTGAACAGAGGGGCTGCAATTTCATGTCCTTCAACCCTCTCAGGGTTGTTTTGAGTGTACCAGTTATGGCAGTGCTCCCCACACCTTGGTTTGAGTGCACACAGGAATCCACAAACCAGGTACAATCCATCTCCTTGCACAGCAGCTTCAAAACTAGCCACAAGAATTTGGACACTTCAGGCTATTGACATGGATTTTATCTGAGTCCTGCAATATGCAGCACCCTGAAGGAGTTCTAAGCAAGTCCCAACCCCTGCAGAGTCAGCTGGGTCCAAGGTACCCCCAGGCAGCCAGCCCTTTACTTACACACTGGCAGAGCTCACAGATAAGGAAAGCTCCCAGGGTGGCCTCTTCATGGTTATCCTGAATGTCCACATTGATCACATGTACTGGCTGACATGTCTCCTGCTGTCTGGAATTTAAATCTATTTGAAAACAAAACACAACAGCAACAACTTTGGGTGGAAAGGTATCATATTTTATGCAGAGCATACATAAGAAGTTTAGAAGTACACAGACATTGCCCACCTCTGCCTTCCCCACACCTATTTCTTTTATTTAAATGTTGCCTTAAACAACAGTCCCTTTGCAAAACCAAAGAGAAAATAATTCAGTTTTGTAGAAGGGTGGATAGAGTTTATTTGCCCTCACCTCACTCTGACAGTCTTTAAAGACCAAGATAAAGATTATCAAAAGTCAAAAATGGTATTGGGCTTCTCAGCTGAGAGCAGCAATCACCTGGGTTTTTTTTAAGCAGCACTCTACAACCAACCCTCTGGAAATTAAACTGCAAGGGCAACAACAAGCTACACACTGACAGTCACACTGGCAAATTCTATCTTTATTACCTTATTCTATCTCTTTATTAACAAGTGAAGGGAGGAAAAAGAAACCTTCCTTCTCTTAACCCACCCATGTATTATTGCTGTGCCTCTATCATGACCCTCCTGCTACCCTCTCCTAACCCCATTCTGCAACTTCAGTTTGGCAAATCTGTTGAGGTTTCCAGGGTAAAATTTCTGGATGTGAAAACATCCAGAGCCATTTGGTAGCACTCAAGCCTCATTCCTTGGTTAATGATGAAGGACACTGCCATGAAGTCAGAGGGGTGCACACCAGGAAAAGTGTGCAAGTGGTTGCTCTTCACCTCCCTTCCTCAGGATACTCACCTAAAATCTGATGAGTGAAAGCTGCTTTCTATGCCAGACATGCTGAACTTGAAGATCTATTCAAGTACCAGGGCAGATGCTCTCAGAACTTATTACTATATTTCAAACACTTCACTTAAACATTCAGAACAGCAATTGCTCAGCTTGCAGAAGCCCAGATGTACTGTGCTCTGTGCTGCCTGCGACATGATTGCTGAGGGCTCTAAAAGCAAGGCAGCTGCTTTTCCACTGTGTGTATGAGACTAATTCAGCTGGCTGGTATTTCAGAAAAAAAAAGGAAACACCTTAAATCCCATGTAAATCTGGATCTGGCATTTCCAGAGATGCAGGGTTCCCAGCCCAGGAGCTAGCAGAGCCACTGCTGAAACCCCAGTGCCTTTTGGTGAGCTCACAGCAGCCTTGCTGCACTGTGTCCATGAAGAACCCAAAGCCACCCAGGTGTTTTCCAGCATATCCAACCTGGGCTCAGCTAAGGGCAAAGCTGGAGCAGGAGAATGTAACTATGCTCAAGATCAGTTTCTCCACCTGTACAGGAGGGATTTATTGTGGAGAAACTGGTGGGTCACAGAAGAGCCCTGCAGAGAAGGGGAACTTCATGAGGCAGGCAGCTTGGACTTTGAGGGTAAAAAAAACCAAGTTCATCACATACAACTTGCTAGATCCATGAGCATCTTCAAACCCAACATGTATTGGAGTTTCCAAATGCTTGCTATTTCCTCATGCCAGCCCTTAAAACAACTGTACATGTACATTCTGCAGAGCTGCCAACAGCCCCATCCTTCAGAAGCCTTCAGCCATCACTTTGCTGGGCTACAAGCTCTTGTCCCTGCTGGTGTTGCAGCAGCTGCAGTCTCAGGAGACAGGGGTGTTTCCAGATTTGTGCAGGACTTCAGGGAGGATTGGGGGGGGGGGAAACAAAGCCCTCAAAGTTAACTTGGTTTATCAGTTCAAGTTCCTTACCTTCTAGTACTTGATCATAGACTCTTTCTTCACATGTGAGGATCAAATCAAAAACATCTTTGCAGTTCTGGAATCTTTCTGGCCGTGGCTTGATTCTCTTATTTCTGTCCAACATGTGTAAAATCCCATTCTGTGTGTATCTGAAGTTGCTTGAGTTAAGTACCTTTACTTTAAGAAAAGTCATGTTTTTCAGCAAATGACCAACACAGGTTAGATTATGACTCTATCCTTAAAATAAGATTATTTTTGTTTGCAAACACAAAGATCAGTGAGCACTAAATAGATTCCTAAGTGGCACCACGACCCCCATCAGGGTAATTTATTTCAGAGACCTGTCTCAATGCAGAGGCAGCTTTAAAAGGCCCTCCTAAGAGCAGAGTTCCTCAGAAGGACATTTCTTGGGTAGCTCTTTTTATATCCCTAGTGCTCACAACACAGAGTTCAGTGTCCTACATTCCCTGAAGCCACTGCCCCTCACTCCAGGGGCCTCTCCTGAGGGTCAGTTACATGGAGTTTCCAGCATCAGCTGCACATCTGCCTCCAGCCCCACTCAGGTTTATGCAACAGGAAAGTTAAATAAACCACAGGAGCAAAGCATCTTAAAAATATCCCGAGAGATATAAATGGGAATGAAGAAAAACACTGACTTTCTGCCTGTCAGAACTTCAGTCACAGTGTGAATCTGGGATGCTGCCTGGGAGCTATATTTACACTGGTGCTGTAACCCTGAGGCCCAACACCCTCCCTGCATCCCCCCTTCAGGCAGGATTTGCTCATCCCACTGTCTTCTCAGCCTTCTGGGAGGTGGAGTTTCCTCAGGAGCACACTGGGGTTGCCTGGCCCACAGACCTGCTCACCTGACTAAAGCCAAACCCCCCCCCCCCAAAGGCACAAGTTTCATGTGGAAATTAGGAATACCAGGAAAAGTTTGAATTCAAGCCTGGAAACTGATGCATCTCATCCTCTCTTTGAAGCAGCAGTATTTTTAGACATCCAAGTGTGTATTTTTAAATTAAAATAGCACTAGGGATAACAGTCTATAATTTCTTGAGGTAACAGAAGGATTCTGAGAAAAAGAAAACCTCCATCATTGGTAGCAACAATGTGAGAGTCCACCTTGGTTTATTCCTTTGCTGAAAATGTCATGCACATACCTAGCAGGTCCTTTTTTTGGGGGGAGAACAGTCCTCTTTTGTAACAAAAGATCAGCCACTTTCTCTCTCCCTGCCCTCTGCTACCTCGAGTTCTACTGCCCTGGGCAGGCAGATCTGCTCATGTTTAAATATTCTTCAACAGGGCTCAAGCAAATGCCCTCCAAAGCTTCTAAGCCTTGAGTGTTTAATCTATATTAGGAATTAAACCCATCTTTCTCCCTGGAACAATCTAGTTTCTATAGAAAGGATGTCCAGTTTTTTGTGTGTCTGCATCACTGCACTTCACTTGACTACAGAAAATTTCAGCTTTGAATCACAAGGTGAATGATGCACTGCTTAGCACAAGTGTATGTTGTCAGTCCTCCCAGTCAATGAACTCCTACCACATTTCTTCAGGTCACCCCCAAGCCTTTTCCCACTCTTCTTTCCCAAAATATTCCTCCCTGCATAATTAAAGAAGAATCCTTTATAGCCCAAAGCTCTCTCAAGCAGCTCTTTTTGACCAGCACCCACTGCTTCCTCACAGCACCCCTGTAGTCTTGAGTTTGCCAGGCTTGGGGAAAAAAAAAAAGTAAAAATAAAACTCAATTCCACTGTGGGCATTTTGGTCCTCTGCTTATTTGCAAGTGACTGCAACAGCCACTTCCAACAAAGAGCTGGTTGTGCTGCTGTGTTGTTTGAAGGTGAGCCCTTCCTGGGCTCTGCAGTCCTCATTCCTACATCATGCAGTGCAAGGGGAGGGGGGAAAATAAAATCCACAACATCCCCCACACTTTTTTTTTGGGTTCTTTTTTTCCCTTTCTAGGATAAAACGTTGCTGGCATCTGTGCCCAAGCTTCTCTGCCTCAGCTTGGAGACAGAATTACGCATGTTCAGAAAACCCACACAGTCAAGCTTTCTGCTCCACACAGCCCAGCTTTCTGCTGCCAACTTGCAGCTAGTGCTTTTTTTCACTGGTCCATCTGCCTATAAAAGGAGGCTGAAAGAAGCAGTTCACATTCATGACACTTTCGTATTTGGTTGCTTGAATTTTTTTTTCCATCAGAAAAAAAAAAAGCAACCCACCCCAGCACAGCATCCTTTGAGCAAGAGGGGGATGGGATCTGCATGAGTGTTTCCAGTGCATCATCACACCCCAGCTTCTTGCACCAGCTCAGGTGAGAGCAGAGATATGACAACTTGTTCCTGCTTTCCACTAGAAATGATTCCACAGCTGGCAGTAAAGTCAGACTTTGCTTTACTCCCAACACATTTCAACTCCTTGCTGCCTATCCTGTGTATCTCTGCTCTTACTTTCCAGCTGCCACGTCCCCAGAAGGTTCTTCACAAAGCTTTCCCTCCACTCCTGTGCTCAGCCACCACCACATGCAGATACCTGTCCTAGGCTGCAAACTGTTGGCACAGTAAATCCATCATTTTTACTGTCAGTCCAATCCAGGAATCCCCTTTATTGGAATGACTGCTCATCAGATCCACAACAGAATGAACTTCTGCAGGACTCAGTAAGGGGCAGACTCAACATCAGAAGGAGATGCTGCAATCCAAGTGGAGTTTTCCCAACAGACACAGCAGTGCTGCTCTTTCTTAGGGAGAGAAGCCTGCCTGGCTATTTCTAGTGCTACTGACTCTGCATTCTCTCCATTTACTAGACATTATCCCCATACAATGTCTTGCTGAAGATACATGTGTATGTAATAAATATAATTACACGTGTGTGTGTGTGTGTGTGTGTGTTTAGGTCAAATCCCTAAAGCTTCTGCAACTTCTGCTACCCAAATTTCAAATTCCCACCCCAGACACCAGAAATGCCTTTTACCATCCATTGCTTCAGAACCCCAGACCTGGCAAAGCAAGGGCAAGCAGATTTCACCACCTGCCTGCACATCAGCAGGGGAATACTAATGTGTTCTCTCTTCTCCCTCTCACATTCAGGCTAAAATAGTAATAATAGTAATTTTGCTACCCCAGAAAACTATTTTTCAATGTCTCTATAAATCACTGCTGTATGGAAAGATAACCCCAAGGACTGCACTGCTTCCACTCATGTCCAGCTTCCTGCTTTGCTGATAGTGGGTTTTGTGAAGGTGAAGACAGCAGCAAAGATTTGGTGGTTACCAGACTATGAAATTCAATAAAATGTAGATTGCTGGTTTTGTTAGGAAATTGGATCCTTACAAACCTGGAAGATATTTCTGGCTATAAATGCCTGAGAACTATTGTTGGAAATTCATTAAGGAAAAAAAACACCCCACATCTAGGAGGGAGAAAAAGAAGCAGCATGTAGCTTTTTTCCACATCAGTCAGCCTCTGAACAGTGTTTGATGGATCTCTGCCAGAGATCAGCTGGGGAGAAGATGTTAAAAAGAAGTGATGGGCAGACCTAGAACAACAACAAAAATTGCTCCTGAGGATGCTACATGTTATTCCATTCAGGTACTATGAAAATTACCAGGGGAAAAAAAAAAAACAACCAACCTAACAAAACACTCAAGCACATGCTCTTGCATATTTACACTCAATTAGTTTTTCCAGGGTCTGGTTGGTATTTTTGTAACTGTTGAAGATGTACAGAATATGCTTATAGAGTTATATAAAAATCACTCCTGTTGTAATTAATCTTTTTAATGACTCACATGTTAGCACCACCTCCCCATCTCTGCCTGTTAACAACACACTCCTTCCTCCATTTAGCCCTGGTTGAGGACAGCAGCTCTCCCAAGGTCTTTCAGAAAGCCAAGTCTTTAGGAAACTAAAGAGGGTCTTTGGAACAACTTAAATCTGTCTGTGAAGAATGAAGGGGAGCATGTTCATAAAGGAATGTGTATTTCAGAAGCTGGACACCAAGCACTGTGTCAGAAATGCAAGAACACTGTTTCATGCCTACTTTACACTAAGCTACTCCAGCACATGATGCTGCATTTTAAGACAAAGGCTTCTTAGTTTTCATTCCTCACCACCACTAAAATGCAGCTCTGGAAGCAATCCCTGCACCTAGACAACTTGCTTTCAGAAGCACTCAGAGTGCCAACTGCCTTTCATTTGGGACTGCAGTGGTGTGGGGTTGGTATAAACCAGAGTTTGTCCACGAGCCTTTTGTGGCACTGTGCCACTTAGTCACAAGACCAGCCCAAAATATCACACAAATACTAATTTGGGTGAAATAACCTGTCTGATAACATTTGTACCTGCACTAATGACCACCATCTGAGGTGTCCCTTGCTTGCCACTGCCAAGGACAACCACATAGCATTCCTAAGCTGCAAGCTGCACAGAGAAAATCCAACTGAGCAGGCTTGCAGCAGCTGATCCAAATAGAGCAACATGCTAGCCATGCTCACCTAGAGCTGAGGGCCACATGCCCACACAGCACTGACAGAAGGAAGACATCTTTAGACCTAGAGCTCAAGGGCCAGACAATGACTTGTCAGTGAGGAAGACCTGAAATTCCATTTGAGGATCAAACTGGACAGAAACAAGCTGTCAAAGGGGAAAGAACTGGAGCAATGGCAAAGGCCAGTGCTGAAGAGCTGGAGAAGATGATGGACATGCTGAGGGGACTACCAGGAAGACAAGGACACCAGAGACAGGACTTCATAGAGGTCTCTATGCCAAACACCTGACTCTGCACTTCATCCAAGTGTGTACTTCAAGAGGAGGTTGATTTTGATCACTGGAATCCACAGTGCCCTGGGCACTGTGCAAGATGGCTCAAGCTACTGGCAAGTGCAGTGTGTGACAGACTTGCAGCAGAGAACTCAGACTTCATTAGTATCAGGAGCAGTAGGCAAGCACGAAGGGATCCTACTTCTGGGTGCTCTTCTCAGGTCCTGATGAGCAGCAAATGTAGGAGTGGGCAAGGGGAAGCATTTTCAGGTGGCTGTGTGGAAAGGGCTCTGGGAGAAGAGAGGTCACTCCATGGACTGCCTCAGAGAACAGGTCTGAACAATGATTTTCCAGCTGGTTGCTGTTGTTGTCACTGCTTTGCACTGGAAAACTCAACAGGAGATTTCGACTTCACAGAGTTAGCTCAGATAAAGCAAAACACAAGGATTACTTAAATCAATTAAGCCATTTCATTTCACACATTTGGGAAACCTGCAAACACATCCATAAAAGACAGCAGGACCACTTTTTCACAGCAGCATGCAGGGTGAGGAACACACTGGAGGAGATCCACAGTGCAACACTACAAACAGGATCCTGAGGAACAGAGGGATGTGGTTAATCCACGGGCTAATTAACAGCTCATTTTGTAAAGCTGACATAC
This sequence comes from Ceyx cyanopectus, assembly GCA_013401355.1. Classification (NCBI taxonomy): domain Eukaryota; kingdom Metazoa; phylum Chordata; class Aves; order Coraciiformes; family Alcedinidae; genus Ceyx; species Ceyx cyanopectus. The sequence goes on along the minus strand of VYZU01001084.1, from coordinate 35,197 downwards.
ACAACTTGTGTGCCTTGGCTAAACTCTTCTCACAACAAGCCCTTCTCACAGTGGTTGTCAGCATTTCTCTTTCCTTGCATTCAAATCTGAAGATGCTGAAGTCTGCCCATCCTGCCACTGGGCAGCAATGAAGCTGCAAAACCTTTCTCCCCTCAGCCCAACTTACTACACTCTGAAAATACAGAACTTTAACCACTCAGGCTTCCTCCTGAAATGCTATGCCAATGAGGCAGCAGCAAGACAGCCTGAATTTCTTTCACATCCTAAAAAAAAATAGACTTAATTAATTAATACTACTACTGATGTTAATGTTACTTTCACTATATTATATCCAATCAGTCAAAAAAATAAGTATCCCATAAAGTAGGAGCATCCCATTTGGGAAAGGTAAGCATCTAACTGCATATTTACATTAATTTCCACTTTTGCTGAATTTCCCTCAGGAGTTTATTGCAGAGTGTTTCTGGAAAGAGCTCTCATGCATATGAATTTCTTGGGGCTGACTGAGCTCTATGTGGGATACAAAGCCCTTCAGACACTCATACACACACACCAGCAGCACATTAACAAGATCTTCCAGTAATTCCAGCAATTACTCAATATACTGAGGGGAATTTTTATGGAGTTGTGTCAGCCACCCTGTTTTTATTTGGATGGAAAGTAATGGGCACAGACCTCTCCTGCCACTCCCATGCCAAACTTCTGTGCTATTAAATAACCCTTTCTACATTGGTCCAGTGCTGAAACCTTGCTGTTTACTCCAGGTGAATCCATCTGGAGCTTGGACCCCAAGTGACAGGACAATTCTATTAGAATTACATGGGATGGGCACAGAACACCCTGACCCAAACAGTTCTGCAATGCTCTGGATGTCCCATGTACAAGGGGAGCAGGAGCCACCTTGCTCAGATGTCTCTTACCTTCCACTTTCTGATCTTCCTTCTATTGAGATGTGCTTTATGGATCACACTTCCAAATGCATCCAAAGTTTCCAAGCCATCTTTCACTTCTCCCTGTCAGAAGCTTTCCAAGTGCTCCTCAGCAAGCAGCTGAATTTATGCTGCATTATGTGGACAGGGGGGAGCTACACAGCATGGAGTTTCCAAACTGCTTTGAGGAGCAGGGGACACAGAAACCCTCTCAGAGGCAACTGCCAGAACAGCTGGCACAGTTCACTCAGCTTCTGATTTGTACCTTTGCTAATACTGAGAAACTTCTAACATCAGAATCATTAAACAAAAATGATGAGGCTTCAAACTTCCACTTGCTCTTCCACAACCAAAAGTGTTGTAAGGTTTTTCTTACAAGATCACTCAAGAGTCAACAGGATCAGTTCTGGGGCTGATGCCAACTCACTTTCACCTACAGCTGAGACAGACACTGCACAAGAAACTGATTCTTCCAGTACTGGAGTTAAGGGAGAGCAGAGGGAACCTTCTGGAAGAGGTGACTTAATACTCTAATTGTAGTGCCCCAGAGTCCAAGCTTGACTCCAGGACAAGAAATGCAGTTTTCCTGCAAGTAAAACCAAACTGCAGGGGTATCTGACTGAGATTTCAGCACTAAAGGATCCACTGTCATCACCACCCTACAAAGACAGAAAAATCAATCCTCAGGAAGCAGCTCACTGCTTCTGGAAGTTCCCTCTTCTAAGCTAGTCCCCATCCTCTGTATTTATTCCTCTTCATAGGCAGAGGAGATGGCATCTCAAAAGGCACAGATTTCTCCAGGGAAGCCAATTTAGTTCAGCAATCTACTTCTGTGGCTTCATCTTCTGGAGGAAAATCAAGATTCAGGGTTTGTTCACCTAGACCCTGTGAAGATCTTTAGCATGTCAGAACCTGCTTCAGATTTACCCCTCCCTCAACTCCAGAACTGCTTTCCATAGTCCCTACCTCAAGCCTGCACTTGCACAGTCTTCTACTTTCTTCTAGCCAGAGAATAGAGCCCACCTTCTGAGGCAGATGGAAGACTGGGGGGTAAGCCAGGGATGTGCATCAGCTATAGGGAGACCACAAGGCTGCAATATTTACTGGCAAAGTGGTCTGTATGTGGCAGAAGAAACTGGCTCCCCTTGCTCCAGCTGTGAAGGATACTGTTAAAAACAACATCCAACCCCCTCCCCCACATCAGCAACAGCACAGAAAGTACCCCATGGCTAGCCAGCCTCAAGAGGGAGTTCACAGGGAAAAACCAGATCCCAATCACCTAGATTATCACTCCTGGAATACTGGAGAGTCCAGCAGAGGCTATGAAGATGCTGAGGGCACTGGAGCATCTCTGATGAGGAAAACCTGAGAACCCCAGGGGTCTTTAGCTTGGAGACAGCTGAGAGGGGATCATACCAGCATCTGAAGGGCAGGGGTCAAGATGATGGGGCCAAACTCTTGTTAGTGTTGCCCAGGGACAGGACAAGGGGCAGCAGAAACAAACTGGAACCCAGAAGGTTCCACCAGAAAGTGAAGAAAAAAAAATTCTTTGCTGTGAGGGCAACAGAGCCTGGCCCAGGCTGCCCAGTGAGATTGTGGAGGCTCCTTGTCTGGAGAGATGCCAAACCTGCCTGCACAATGCAATCCTGGCCCCCTGCTCTGGGTGACCCTGCTGGAGCAGAGGGGGGTGGCACCAGATGATCTCCAGAGGGCCCTTCCAACCCCCACCATTCTTCTGAAAATGCCATGGTAGAGGTGGATACTTACTAAGATTTAACCAGCACATCTTATACTGCTTTGAAGCACTTCACAGATCCCAAAGCCACCCCCCAGCTGGATCCATGTGCCTGACCTACTGATCCCTTCCTCCTGTGCTGCTGAAATTCAACATATGCCCTCAAGGAATGGGAGCCTGGGCTCTGTATTTCACTAATTAACTGTAATGAAGGTGCTTTCAGTCTCTGCATAGCAGGTTTCTGGTAACTCTTCCCCCCCCTTTCCACAAGTAAATGAGTTTCAAGGATCTTTTCACTCTAACACATTTTAACTTTGCTCTGACTTACATTGGAGCTTCTGCAGAAGGGCATTTCTGTTTGAGGCTACTGCTGAGTCAGGGGTCCAGCCAGAGGACATCCCAAATCCCCTGCAGCCACAATTTCACAGGGTAGCAGTGTCCACAGTGCTTTGGCCTGCTGTTGGCACACAGACCTGGAGGAAGGACACCCCTCCCAGGTGGGGCAGCACTCCAGCTTCATGGGTCCCATCCCTGGAGTATGGGAGCAACCAGACAGTTGTCCCAAGAATGCACTATGTCAAAACACATTGAAAGGTTACAGGTGACATCTCTGCTCAGATGATGGAAGCAGGGCTGGGGGACAGAACAAGCAGCTGAAATCATATGACAAACCACACCTTTCATGCCACCCAAAGCCCATCAGAAGAGCAGGCCCTCCCACCCTGCAGCAGGTAATGTCTGCACACCCATCACCTCACCCCTGCTCACCCCAAAAGAATACAACAAAACTGAGAGCCCACGTGACCCTGCTTCACAAAACACAACCCTGACAAGGGTAGGTGTGGTTTTGGTTACTGTCTTTACCCTTAGCAGCCATGTCTGGAGATGGAGTTGTTGCTTTCTGACAAGTCTTCACTCTGAAAACCTTATCTGAGAATCAAAAAAGCAAAGGAGGAGAGGCAATGGTTCTTGTCCCCTTGCCCCTGCAACAGCCATTGGCTAAGCTTACTTCCCTTTATCTTGAGGAAGGGTTTAACATTTGGGGAACAGCAACACCCTCCAGCATGGAGCAGAACCAAAAAGGTAACTCCAAAAGCTGCTGAGTAGGGAGGGACTAGGGCAGGCTGCTGGTTTTCTCTGCAGGTGTTGCCATGTTCAGTTACAGCAGCAAGGAAGAACACAGTGAGGAAATCACAGGTCGTTAGTGCTTGTTAAAATTATTTCTCAATTCAAATCATTTTCTTTTGCAGCAGTTTTTTAATCAAGATATGGCATACCTCGTTCAGATGAGTTTGCAAGTTTCCTTTTCTCTATAGGCAGAGGGAGTAAAAAAACATCACATCACACATGATCATTAGGACTACAATCTACATTTGGAACTTTTTTTTTTTTTAAAAAAAACACTACTTCTAATTAGATGCTAAGAAGTCAGGGCCCCTGCAAGGACTGCTGTTCATGTGAACACCCCACAGAGAGGTATTCCAGTGTTTCATCAGCTCTCACTGTGCTGTACAGCTTTAATCTAGTGGCCCAGCCCTCCTTAACAGAAGTCTTTCCATGCCACTGGGATTTCAGGGAGCTCAATTTTCCTCTTTCTGGTCAGCAAATACAAAGAAGTTCTGTTTCTGTAAGCCACAGTATAACCTGTGTTACCAAACAGCTGCAGAATTAGCTTTCAAAAAAAAATAAAAATTAGTGAGCTTCCTGACTCCTTAGTAACAGCCTGAGCTAAATGTTGATGTTCTAAAATCATGGAGTTTGACATTACCCATGGTTTCAACTAGGGTACATAACCTTGATCACCTCTGATTAAAGATGTCCTAGGGCTCTCTTCTGGCCATTCTAATACACTATGGGATATATTATTTTTGGGTTTTTTTCAGTGCACAGATCAATTGTGTATCAAGAACCTCTTAGTGAGAAGGGTGAGCTGTCTGATGGAGGGGATCCTCTCTCCCAGAGAAAGTAAAACCTTACCTGTCAGTGTCTGAGCTAAATACAACACTAGTGTCCAGGTGCTGGCTCTTCCCACTTCCATTCTCAGGACAGTCTTTGCACTGAGACAACAGCTCCACAGTGCAGGGGAGGTGAAGGACACTGGGACAGTATTCATGTGCTTTCATTCAAGAGCTAAACACGTTCACACACTACCACAGAGCATTCTGAAGGAGTGCATTGTGACCTGAGAGCAACTCAGGCCCACTGTTAAAAATAAAAAACTCCTATAAAACTGAAACCATTAAGTTCACCAGTCAAGCAACTACATATTCCTACTGCATAATGCCCAATTATCAGTTACATCTTTCAAGGCTGAATCATATGGAAATTTTTTTAAGAAGGCCATGCCACTGGGATACAGTTCTTTGTCTTTCCTAAGCAGATCATTGTACATCTGATCATATGTTGTTTTGAAATCATAAACATTTGGCTTGTCCGGGGCTGGTCCTGGCAGCTTCACGTGGGTCCCGGTGCCGAAGGAGCGGACGCTGAATCCTCGTTTGCTGCAAGACAGAGGGGAAAGGGGGGAGGAGAACAGGTTAGATTGGATGGGTTTGAAACCCCAAAGTGCTGAAGAACACACACAGCATCTTAACATCTCTTAGCAAATCATTCCCAGGCAGCCAGGCAACTGTGAGCAGCTGAAGTGGCAACCCAGAGTGTTCCCCTGCAGCCACACAGCATTCTGCAGCACCACCTAGAGCTCATGTCTCAGGATTATGGTGTGGAGCATTTTGGTGATTTATTTTGTGCTTCCAAGCATCCTGGATTTGTAACAGCCATGTTCTGTGTTCACTCCACAGGACAGGCAGAGATGTTTCTGTCTCCAGAGTAAAGTAACTGATCTACACACAGGCTGGGAAGTTGCTGTGCTCAATCATCCACCTTGTTGCCAAAGCTGCCTCTGCTGGGACTGGGTTAGCCTAGGACAAGCATTTGTGTGCCTGGCACTTTTCTCCAGTGGACTGAAAAACACCCTGGGTAACTACCTTTAGAGAAGTGGGGCAGATTATCCTGCCACTCTTGGGTAAGCTGGGGATGGCCTCATTCCATTCTTATGAACAACTACTTGCTTAATAATTACTAAAGAAAAAAAGTGTCAGGAACTTCCTTTTCTTTAGGGGCAATGTCAAAATGTTCTTTAACCTGAAGACACCTACTTGGACCTCAGCACATCCTGCAGTCAAATTCAGAAATATGACAATATACTGGTTGCTTGGCAGGACCAAAAAGAGATTGTTTTCCAGTGGTCTAATGGATAAAGTTACAGGGTACAATACTGGTGCTGTAGTCCAGAATGCTAGAATATTTGAGGTCCTAAAAATAAAAAATCTGTGCCTCTAATGCAGATGAAGCATTGAAAGTTACTCCCCTGAGCAGCTGGAATATGCATTTCTCCCATGGATTCACACTGGCAGTTGCCAGGGTTCAGCTCCTGCACTATTGCTGCACCAATTTATCAAATTATTGGTATTATCAAATACTCTGGAAGTGTTTCAGCCCCTTTCTTGCAGCAGCTGGGGACAGGGGTGACTGGCTGCACAGAGCCAGCACTCACCAGAGTGAGTGCTCAGATGGATCCAGAGAGTCCTGCAGTACCTGCTGCAGGGGGGCACAGCCCTTCTACAGTCACTGTCTGTAATCTGTGTCTCTACTATTTGGTTTTGGCTCAGTAGAACTATTCAGAAGGTGGGGAAAAAATGAGCAGAATGCACTAGAACACTCTTCTAGCACTGGCTTCTCAAAGTGTGAAGCTAAAACACCCCAGTGCTGTGCCACGTGAGGAGCTGTTTCCATGAAGAGCAGGGTACCAGACTGGCAGTACACCAGTACACCACCAGTACACCCACCAGCAGGTTCTCAGAGCTGCTCTGCAGCCTGGGAGCTCTCAGCTGAAGTCACAGCCTATCCCAGTGAGGTCACACACACCACTCACATGCCTGAGTTGCTGGCATTTAAATGAGGAACCTGCCAACACTGCATTTCCCTCCAAAGAGCCTCCGTGACCACCCTGGGGCACAGCTCTGCTGGAAGCTCAACCTGGTGCCACCCCAGCAAAGCACTACCCCATGGCAGAGCTGTCTCAGCTCTGGGCAGAGAGAGGAGAATGAGCAGTACTCCATGCAGAACTTTGGCCCTCACCCTTTGTTTGTTGCCTTGGTATTTTGGGAATCTCACACCTGCTTCTCACATGAAGGGATTTTTCAGCTTACTGCACCCCAGCTGTGCAGCTTCTCAGTGGTCAGCAGCATTACTCAAGATTAAAGCAAGTGCAATAAATCCTGCAGTAGCTCTGCAGATGGGAGTGGTGAAGATTAGCAGGGGATAAATCACTAATTTTAATACATCCCCTTCCACAACATGTAGCAGGAAAATATTAGCAACAGTGCCCTCTTTGCAGACCACTTCAAAAGCATCTTCTGCCATTCAATTAAACCAAAAAAATAACTCAGCTGTTATACAACAGGAGCACAAGCACTGCTAATTAATTTTGAAGAGAAAAATCTCTAGAACATTAACACTTCTGTAATTTGCTTTATCACTGATAAGCTGTCAAATGGAAGTGCTTTAATATAAAAATGTTAAAACGTTTCCTTCTCTTGGAGGGTTTATTAATATGATTCCAGGCTTCTTAAATGAAGCAACACAAGTGTCCCTCCCTTGCTGCATTTAGCTGCTGACAAGTTAATACCAGTTGAGCAGCTGACAGGGACTCCTGTAAAGAGCAACTTAAGCTCTTTTACAGTCCACATTGAACCACAAGACATCAACATGAATTGTCAATTTCAGCTACTAGGGTTTTGCTGTTTCCATCTGTTTACTGCCACAGAATATCTCAGTCACTCCTAATTTCCTATCACACTTTGTTTTCTAAACAAAGGAATAACTCTGTAGCTGAAGTGTTTTAGTATCCTACCAGTTTTCATTATCAGTAGAAACAGAAACCCTGAGATAAGATGAGCTCTGCTGTGAGGGCCCCTAAGTGGAGTTTCCAGAGCACCTCCCATGCACTGGGGAGAATCTGAAAGGGCATTTTCCTTTTAAAGGCCATCAGAGTACTACCAAACAAATACATCAAGTGGAAACATCCAAGTTGTATTGTAAAGTCTGTTAGTAAGTGTTACCCTTCCCCCTTTCTCTTCTGTGCCTGAAGGAGCACCAGGGCACAGTCTGCACACTCTAAAGCAAGAGGAAGAAAAGAGGCAGGGCTGCCCAGAGTGTATTTGTAAAAGCAAGACATGCAGGATGAGCAAGATTTGACCTAGGGACTGGCTGCAGATGGAATCCAGTTGGACAGCTCTTAAGGAATGATTAAGTCTTCCTGCATAGTCCTAATTGTTCTTCCTCTTTTCCCTCTGCTTTAATGTGTCAGCACACCCCTGTGGTGATGGGAACTGCTCTAGCAATGAGCTTCCCCAGACCTTCAGCCTGGCTTCTGTTGGAAAACTAGAACAAAATGTTTGAAACCTGGTTAATTAGAGAATATGCAAGCACACTACAAGGCAAACAAACTGCACTGAACAGAGCCCCACCAGAAACTGGTATATTGGTTATTTAGATATGAAGAAGATCAAATGCAGGTGTTTGTTTCCCAGAGGCACAAGTGGCAGCACTGAGATATCACTGCAAAGGATCAAGGAGGAATTCAAGTTAGCAAGTGAGACTCACTGCAAACCCTTTTGGGATGAACCCCTGCAATTTAAAAGGACAAAAAGGTTGGAAGTGTCCATGAAAAAAACACCCTAACTCTTATTATCTGGTATGTTAATTATAAAGAAATAAAAATAAATCCAAACAACCACCCCTCACCCTGCTGAAGTGTACAAGGGAAGGAATTACAAAAATTCTGCTTTTCTAGGTCCCCAAAACACCAGGATGTTATAAAATCTAAGTACATTAAGATACTAAATCAAGCCTGTTTAAACCACTCCCTAATTTCCTGCATTAGAAGGGCTAAGCCACTAAGAAGAAATGCCCTGCAAGGCACTTCCAACAGAAGCTACCAGGTAAAAGGAACATTTCACCTGCACATTACACATACAGGGCTATGTTTGTGTGTTACAGTTTGTATCAGGAGTTAAAATTCAGTCATTTCTGCAAGATATTTTTGCTTTGAAAAGAAGCAGCATACAACTAAGTTGGAGTTTTAGTAGGCACCAGGAAGGCCTGGCATTTGGGCAGTATAATAAACTTGGCTGTCATTGATTTTCTATAGATTGAAGAATGGAATAAGCAGTTAAAAGATTGAACATGAAAAACGTGGCTTAACTAAAACCTGCAAGTCAATAAAACAGTAAATAGTTTAATTATGAAACTTGACTTAGAGCATTACAGAAACCTAAAGGACTCAAATAAAAAACACTTGAGCAAAATTTTAAGTTGTATACATTTCCTAGCATATAAAAAAAAGCCTTTATAAAAAACTTCTGCAAGATGTTCAGCTCCACATTACAAAGCACTGTTCAGGAAGATGAGCCACTGCAGACACATTCCTGAAGCTGCCTGGCAGAGCACCCTAAGGAGCTAGTCATTTCCTTACAGCAGCCTGGGCAATTCTATTTTTTTTTTGCCATTTTTCCTCTTGTTGCTGCAATTTCAAAGCAAGGTGCTGAAAAAATCAACACAGTGTATGCATTTGGAAAAAAAAGTTATTTTTTTCTTAAAATCTGAAGGGATAAGAGGCTTTTCAAACACCGTCCCCTGCCAGGAGAGGCTGGTCACACCGGAAGCATTTTCCTTCTTCCGCAGAAGCAGGGAGGAAGAAAAAGGGGCAGATGTCAGGAGTTGATTTCACTCGATTCCTCAGTCCTCACGTTTCAAAGTCACTGCCGGCATTACCACCAACTCCCTGACCTGCCCCAGGTAACCCGGTACCAGGCTGAGCCTTCCCAGCACGCTGGGCAGTAAGATGGCTGCCAGCCCAGAGGCTTCTCCTGCTTATTCCTTCCCAGAAAGGTGTTTTTATTTAAATGTAGTGCACAGTTTACACGGAGCTGTTTGGTTTACTCTGCCAGCAACACCTATCTTCTGATGAGAACTTATTTTGGGTAACTTTACCAAAGGAAACCTTTATCATGTTCACAGCGCACAGGGAAGATTTCAGAACGTGATTTCAGGCAGATTAGGTCTCCCCTGTCCCTCAGCCCATCCCCAGCCTCCCATTTCCCCTTCTCAACTCAGCCAGGCTGAAAATACTCGCAGTGCTGCAGAGATGAACCCTCAATCTGAAAAACATTTAACATTCCGAGACAAACGCTTTGTCCGGTTTTCCTACAATAAATAAGGAAACGGTCCCTTTCGGTGCATAATGCTCCAGAGGCATTAACGGGGCGGGGAAGATTATAAAAAAAAAAAAGCCTTCAGATTTCAGATGCCGAGCCACGGGAGCCGTTCTGCGCCTGTCGAGCTCGTGTTTTGCAGCGCCGGAGCCGGGGGTCGGGCAGTGACGGTGGAACAGACCCAGCAGCCCCGCCTGGATCAGGCTCCGGAGGGGCCGCGACGCTCCCAGGCCGAGGCCCCCGAGCCCACCGGCCTAACGGGGGCCGCCGCAGGCCTCGCGCCGCGGCCGGTCTCGCTGTCCCTGGCTCCAGCCTGAGCCCCGCTCCAGGGCCGGCAAAGCAGCCACAAGTCTGCGCTGCAGCGTCCCTAAGGCGCTACCAGGCCGGGGGGAGCAGCCGGGGCCCGGGACTCGGCGGCGAGGGGGGGGTCCGGGCCGGGCCAGGCCGCGGGGGCAGGAAGGGAAGGAGGGCGGGCGGGTGTGGAGGAGGCCCCGGTTACCTGAGGATGTTGTGCGCCTCCATACTACGGTTCTGGTTGCTGGAGCACACCACGGCTACGCGGAGCGGCGAGGAAGGCATGTCGGCAGCGCAGGGAAGAGCTGCCAGGCTCCCTCCCCGCGGCTCCCCGAACTCTCTCGGCTGGAGGCAGCGGCTCGCACAAAATGGCGGCGGGAGCCGTCGGCGGGCGGGGCCGGGGCGGGGCCGGGACCCGTCGCCAGGGCAGGGCCGCCCAAGCGCCGACCAACCGCCGACCAACCGCGGACCAACCGCCGACCAACCGCCGAGCCTGCGTCAGGGGGCGGAGGCCGCCGCCTGCCAGCGAGAGACGAGGAGGGTGGGTCCCACTGCAATTACGGCTCCTCTTAAGACAGCGGAACTGGGGGCGGGTCCCGAGCACGCCCCGGGTTGTTCCCGCCCACCCCACCTGGGCGGGTGTTCGGAAGCCGGGCTGCCCGCGGTCGGCTGACGGCCTCGCACTACCTGAGAGGAGCAGATTGGGTTCTCTTGGACTGTTCAGACAGCTGGTGTTTCCCACCGGTGTGAAGGGGCAAGAAAAGGGCTTGGATGAAGCCGAAACCTGGTGCGGAGCGGCCGTGAGAAAAGCTCCGGCTTTGATTTTTGCTGCGGTCTAACCCAGCGGCTCTTTGGGAGTCGAACGCAGCAGCTACAAGATCCCCGCAGACACCGCAGCAGCTCCCCAGGCAGTGTTAGTGCAGCCCCGCAGAGTCTGAGGCACACGGACCCGCTCTGTCGGGTGTCCTCTCCATGTGTCAAACAGATGCAGAACCGAAAGAATTTGCGGTGGCTACAACATTCTGATCACCCCCAGCTCCAAACCCCTGACTGAGCTGCTAGACAATCCCCTCTCATTTCACACACAGATTTTCCAACAGCCACGAAGAAACTGCTACAGATTTACCATGGGAAGTCTTGGGTCTTCCCATCTTCTTCCCAAATATGCTCCGTTTCCATCCCTCACACCCCTGGATTCCCGTGAGCCGCGTACTCCAGGAGTTTGTTTTCAAAAACCTGTGATTCAAGCAATCGCTTCTTTTTTTTTTCCTGAAAAGCAGGATTTTCCGGGCTATTTTTTTGTTTGCTCAGCACTAGGTGGCAGCCAAATGTTGCATCAGGTTCACCCCGAGCTGGCCCGTGGAATGAAGAACCGGAGAAGATGCGTTTGGGTGAAGTAAATTGTGTCTGACACCCTGGATCAATCCCATCTCCGTAGCCTTTTGTCAGCTTTAATAAGTAAAATATATCCTTAGAAAGTGGTCAGCAGAGAGGTGAAACTCTGAAAGTATTCGGGAACCTTAAGAGAATATAATTCCAGCTCTACTTCAGGGAGGCAATAGAGTGAGAGCTGAAGGGACCATGTAGGATTTAGATCCCTAAAAAAAGAGAATAAGGATTTTTTAAGAGATGTAGAGGATCATGCAGATCGGTCCTGCCTAAAATTAAAACCAAAAAATTCCTAAACACTATGATCTGAGTAAAGAGCAAAATTTCAATTGGAAAGAATCTTGCTTTTTTCTTCATAAAATAAAAATCTAAGAAAATAATTTCTGATGGGATATTTACAAATGAGCTTTTCCTTAAGAAACCCACAATTCTTTTATATAAACATTCCCAGAAACCTTGCTCCAAATTACCAGAGCTCCAGACATGCCTCTGTTATTACTGCACACTGGAATTAACAACTCCAAGCACAAAGCTTGTAGATTACTGGGGCCAGAAGAATTTAGGATATATATATATTCCAAAAGCAAGAACTAAAATAACCATCTCCTGCTGCGTTTATCCCAGGAAAACAACGAACTAAATAAATAATGGCAACAGAGCAGAAATCTGGGACACGAAGACCCAAGATAATTCCACACTGGTCCCACTGGAACGTAGTGGTGAAGTAGAGCAGCACTTTGCAGTCTTGGAAGACTCCAACTCCAGGTCTCCATGGAAGCAAAAAATCAACTTTCACTTGCACCTCCAAATAAAGCTAAGCAGCCTCTCCTTTTATGTACCACCAAAAAAAAAAATAAATATATATATATATATATGCTAATGGAATGAAGAGAGATTCTTTGCCTGAGGCACAGAGTGGTTCTTCCAGGAGATTCAAGATCAGGGTCAGGCTGAGCTCGAGCTGCTGACATCAATGGTACAAGGTATTTTCCACACATTTAGCACAGGGCCAGGAAAAAACCCTATTAAAAAAGCAGGTTGTTAACCACATATCACCCTCCATTTTAACTCCTGCAGAAAAGGATAGGGCTTGATGTTTATACTGGAAATTACCAGGACCATACACCACTGGGTGCTCCACAGGGAACTTTAATCCCCAGATACTTGCACATTAATACAGAGACTGTGGCTGCCTTAGGAGCTGGTTCCACTTCCCCCCCCATGCTGTCACATCAGCACACAGCCCCTTCTTTACTGCTGCAGCATTCATTGATTGATTGATTGATTATTACAAGGTGCTCTGCGTGTTTGGGGGATTGCTGCAAATACTGGATAAAGCTTTTCCTTCACTGTGCACAAAGGCTTGTGAGAGTAAAATGAATATCAAGTCTATTCTGTGTAATTTTCCCCATTACTGCCAAAAAGAAACATCTATTTTCGTGACAGAGGATATTTCTGTGCTTGTGATGGAGGAAAAAAACCCAACAGTTATCAGTGGATCAGGAGATGTTTTGCTTTAAAATGAAATAGGGAATACTCTGTTTTTCCTGATGCAAAGATGCATCCAAATAAAAAATCCACTGAAAAGGAGAAACTATGAGATATTGTTTCCCATATACCGTGAATGGAAAGGAAAAAATACTGTGGAAAAAAACAACAACAAAACAACCAAACCCAAATAATCCTTTAGAGAATGACAGCATTTCCTCCCTCTGGACTGAGATTCTTGTTGTACATATTTCACTCTTGTCTACCCTCTGCCCAGCACGCTGTTGTGAGGCAGTCTACGGAGACAGATGCATGAAGGTGTGAGATGACTACAAAGAAGGTGCTGCTCTAGCAGGTAACTGTCCTCTCACACCCTCAGAGGTGGCTCTCTGAAGACAGGCACACACAAAGCTGGAAATGAAACGTGGTGCTCAGCCTCCCCAGCCTCACACAGCATCACCAGGAGGAGCAGCACTGGATGCACACGACATGAGGTCACTTGGATTGGGAAACAGATGATTTAGGAGCAAAGGTCAAACAGGGATGGTTTCTGTCCAAACCCAAAGACACTCAGAGAATAAATCTCTTTTCATTTTCCCATTAATGTCAACTTTACAGTCAGCAATGAAGTATCATTATGACCAGTCTCTGGGCAGAGCTGCTCACCCTGAATCAAAAAAGATCTCGAACCATTAAATATTTGAGATGTTTTCATTTCTTTTCATTATTCTCTTAATTTATTATGGTGGTACAGGTTCATTATGTACACATTTGATTTTCACATCTGGCAGTTCACAACAAGGTGAAGAACACAGCAGTAACACTGGCTGACAGAGGCTGACAGAGACACACCAAATCAGCACCACTCCAACAGGCCTGTGTGGAACTGGCCACGGGAAAGACTGACCCAAAACCTATAGAAGAGCTTTGACCCAATTTTTCTCTGTGTTTAAAATCACTGAACTTTTCAACCACTAGATACAATTCATCTTAATGTTATTAATGATTGCCTTTTCTGGGAGCAATCCACAGGGGTCTGAAAAAAAAAAGAGGAAAAATGATGACAAATCCTTCACTATCCAGGTGTGACACCATCTTGCAATGCCAGACATTGTCAGGCTGCTGAAATCAAGTACATAGGCAAGGTAATAAAAATAAACCATTATTCATTTTAGAGTCAGCTGCACGTGAGAAAGACAACAAAACAAGGACAACAAACAAGAAAAGGTATTTCTGCCTGATGGAATAAAAACCTCCTGTTTCTCAGCCATTCTCAAAGGACTGAAGGGATTGTGATTAGTACAAATACTGTGTTTGATGAAGGATTTCTTATACTTTCTATATGTACCCTCTACTAGCACGTTTACACTTCACAAACTACTTGCACAACGAGAAGCACGTGGGTCATTCCCGGTGATAAACACACAAAGAGATAACATGTGAAGCTTGTACTTCAGTAGCAATACCCCTTCACAGAAGAGCTGTCCCCCTGCTTTAGGTGCTGGGCCAAAGTGACACACAGTCATGTTCTGTTACAGCAACTACACACCTACAACACTCAGTAAGAACTAGCTAATTAAACACCTCTCAGGTGGTAACACTGACTCTATGTTGTGTATATATTCAAGTCATGACCGGCCTAAATTTGTGTTAAAAAACCCAAACCCACCACCAACAAACAAAAAACACCCCACACCAAAACAACAACCTCAGGAACAAAGCAACAACCAAGCACTACTTTCAGAGACAAAGCACAAGGGGAGATACAGTTGTCTGTGTAGGCTACAGGAACAGATACACCGATATAAATAGGACAATTTCTCAGCACTAAGGCACAATAGAATTAATACCAGAATATGGCTAAACCCTACTGACTATAGCAGTGAGTGAGCAGCTCCTAAGGAGTGTTCCCTACGCTCCAAATGCTCGGCTACAGCATCAGTGAGTTCTGTGTTTCAGGGGCTGTTCCCCATGTGCAGCTGCACGGGGCATTCCTAAGAGGTGGGATTTTTGAGGGAAGTGATGGTGCTCGTTTACGCTGTACTTCAAATTAAGGATCAGTTCCTAAGTGCACAACAAAACAGCATTTTCACACTAAATCTGTCCCTTCAGCATCACTCTTTGTAGGAACTACAGACAGGACAGGTCTAAAGGGAGCAGAGCAGGTTTAGAAGGATGTCCATGATCACTCAAGCTGACCAGAAAACCCCTGTTGTATTGGACAGTGGCCAGTTCAGGTCTCAGAATTTCCAGAGGATAAGGGATGATACAAACCCCACCTCTGTCCCGAGCTTTAGGTGGGCTTTGTATCATACACTTAGCTACGGGGTTTGTGTTTCCACTGGTCTGTTCTCCCAGACTTTCAACAACATTCCCCCTCAGGATAAAACTGATGCATATGTCTAAGAGCATGGGGATTTAGGCTTAAAACAGGGGTGTTCTGGAGAGTCTTCTCAAACAGGCCTTCTGTAAGATGTCACTTGCTTAAAAAAAAAAAAAGAAAGACATTTTTTCTGGCACTTGTGGACCTTTGCCATTGTTTTAATCCACCAAGATCCCGTGAGTTCCATTTCCACATACGGCTCAGGCCGAAATGCCACCCGAGAAGTAAGAGTTCCAAATACTGAGAAAAACCCAAATCCTGGAAGTTTGGGAAAAGCAAACGCAAGAACCCAACGCTTCAGACGGGGCCCTGGGCAAAGCCGCTGGCAGAACAGCTTGGAAGAGCCTCTCCTCCTGCCCTGCAAGAGCTCGAAAGCCGGAGCCGGGCGCGCTGCGAGAAGCCGTGTGGCAAGAGAACCCGGGGAAGCCGCCGCTGCCGCCGGGCGCGGCAACCGGGACGCGCGTTCAGCTCCCGCTTTTTAGGCGCGTCGCGTTGCGGCCGCTCCCGGTGCCCCGGCCAGAGCCGGGCTCATGAGGTTCTCGGTGATGTAGGCCACCAGGAGGCAGATGAAGACGAGCATGACGCAGATGGAGCCCCCCACGGCCGTCATGGCGACGACGATGTCCCGCATGGCGGCCGGCTCCACGCGGAACTCCACGCACTGGGCGGGCGGCGCGGGGCGCGGCGGCGCGTAGCGGGGCTGCAGGCAGAGGCGGTAGCGCACGCTGCCGTGCGCCTCGGGCAGGAGGTAGTCGCGACAGGCGGCACCCAGCTCCACGCTGTCGCAGGGGAAGCGCGTGTAGGTGCCGTCCCAGGAGCAGTTGAGCGCGAAGCCGCGGAGGCCGGCGGCCGGGCGCGGCGGACCCCACTGCAGCAGGACGCTGCCGTTGCGCAGCACGTTGGCCACCAACGCGCCGCCGGGAGAGCGGTGGGCGCGGCAGGACCGAGCCGAGCACTGGAAGCCGCGGGCCGGCGGGCGGAAGCAAAGCCGCCCTCCCGCCGCGCCCCCCTCGCCCCCCACCTTGTAGGGGCACCACGGAGGCTCCTCCGCCGCCTCCTCGGCCCGCCGAGGCGAGGCGGGCGGCGTCGGCCCCGCGGTGGCGGCGGGAGGCTCCCTCAGGGCGGGCGCCGGCGCCCCGAAGCAGAGCAGGGCGAGGACGGGCGGCAGCAGGCTGGGCATGCCGGCGGCCGCGGCATGGAGCCGAGCGGCGGTGCCGGCGG
>VYZU01001084.1:0-18455 GCA_013401355.1 Ceyx cyanopectus | reverse complement strand
GCGGCGGCCCCGTGCGCCGGTTATAAACGCGGGCTCCGCAGCCGCTCCGCCGGCCGCCAATGGAGAGGCGGCTCCGCCGTTAACTCTCGCTGGGCTGCGGAGCACCCGCCGCGCTGGGCAGTGCACGCAGGACGCTCAGCCGGCTCCGGACCGGCGGAGCCCCATCCCGCTGTGCACAGTCTGGGTGGGCGGGTAGGGGGTCGGCGGTCCCCGGCCGTCCCGTTTCGGGTGCCCCGAGCGCCGCACCCTCCGGTAAGAGGCGGCTGGGGGTCGGCTAAGCCCCCTGTGCCGCGGCCCCGGGGTTGTGGAGCCCGCCCGGCAGCGCTCCGGGGTGCCCCGCGCAGGCTCCCGGGGGAGCTGCAGCCCAAGGGTTCAGGGATTCACGGCTCACAGCTACCGGGCGGCAGCGCTCGGAGGGGTCCCTCTGTCACCGGGGTCTCACACCCAGCAGAGTTGATCCCGGGCAGAGGGTTACAGAGATGCCCTTCAACTGACAGAGCTTGTTCAAAGAAAAGGGGGTTACGTGGATTCTTTTTAACGTTTGTTTGGGTTTTGTGTTTTTTTTTCCTTCATACCTAACTTGCTTTAATCCATTGGGACCAGAAATTCAGAGAAACTCCTCAAAGGCAAATAATTCAAAGACACGAGTCCCCCAGGCCAGCTGGGAGCACTGATAAAGCGCTGCCTCTTCAGCGCACAACTGCTCTGGGAGACAAAAGGAAAAAGATACTCCTCTTAATCCACTTCTAACAACTGTCATTTCCTCGCCTCTGCAGCAGGACCCACCCCCCATCCATCCATTTATCTGGAACAGGCTGTGTGTTTTGCAGCATTAATGCTGAAGGAGAACAGCAGAACTCCAGGCTAACATTGCACCACAGAGCTTTCTGAACGACCTTAAAAGACTTACCCCACAGACTTGTCTAAACGTGGAAACAAAAGATGTCTAATGACACACTTAAAATACATCCTGAACCTAAGAAGTATTCACAGACTGTCTGAACAGTTACATTGGTAAAAGCTGCTTGAAGTCCTGGCTCTTCTGAGTTGCAGATTTCATTCCCCACTACAAATGGTGGGGGATTTTTTTGGGATGTGTTTTGATCACGTTTTACAGAGTGTCCTTGTCCAGTTTTTACAGCAGAACATAAGCATTTGTCTATATTTGATGTGTAAAATAGAACAATTACCATGTTAGGTGGTTGAAACTCCCAGAAGGATTCCTAAACCTCTTGCTTGAGTTTTCCTTCACTCTGTTACTGATTTTGGAAATACAAGATCTACAGATTACTGTGGAAGTTTTCTTTAAAAGTGTTTATTGTCTTATATAAGTTTAAAATAACAAAAATAAGATTCTGAAGCCTATTTTTATTTCATAGCCTAAAAAAAAACAAACCAAAACCTACACCTTGAACTTCACTGAAGGTGTTACTGAAATATATATATATAATTTGCAGCAATGTGGAACTTGTTTAAATAGTTTTGTTCTGATGCATTGAACACTGACATGACCAAATGGTCTCACCTCAGGACACCTTTTCCTGTCCGAAAGACTTGCCTTTCTAACCTATATGGTTCCTTAAGGAAATCTTTAAACATGATTTAACACTACCAAGTATTGCCTCATAAGTTAACTGCACATGTAGGTTTTAACCAAAGTTAATGCTGGGGGAGAGGAGGTCTGCTGACCTATGGACAGTTGCTAGAAATCTCTTTTGATCCCAAGGGGTGTCATTAGGAATCAGTGAAAAAATAGGATCAGGATAGAAAAGGAGGCTGGAGGTGTAGCAAGGGCTGCTCTCCTCAGAAAACACTCTGCTCTCACAGAACAGCTGGTGCTGTGCTGCTGAAGGCACTTCTTGGTGGCCAAGGCAAACTTACCTGCTTAAGTTCCAGCCAGGATGCACAACTGAAGATCTGACAGCCCTTCCTGAGAAACGTGTGATGGCTGGAACCAAACCAGGCAAGTGCTGCCTCCTTAAACCCCGTGCACTTCTCCTAACTGCTATTAGAGCAGATTGCACTCCAGAGCTGTCACCAGGGATCAGGGAAGAGACCTGGCACCAGCCTCTCCATTCGCTTGGGATTTGCAACACCCTTTGAGTTCTTCTGCTGAGAAATCCAACAGAAGGGTCTGGCATTTGGTACAGGAAAGGAAAACACTGGGTTTGGGGATATTCAGACAGTTCACACCTACAGTACACAAGGGTTTAGGGCATTTTCTGCTCCAACTGTCTTAGAGAAAACATCTCATTAAACTCCCATTAGATTGTCACAGTTTAACCCCTAAGAAAATACCATGTAAGTGAATGAGCCTAATAATCCTAATCAGGTTTCCAAAGTAAGCAGTGGATTAGAGAGAAAGAGGCTTCATTGAACAGAGATTTCATTTAGCTACTCAATAGACATATGTTTTCCTCAGCCAGGCCTTTGTTTGTAAGGGCACAAAAATGTACTATTAATTCTCACCATCTGTCTAAAGATGTGGCCAAACCACTTAATACTTTGACATCATGTGAACCCTGAATATACATTTCTTTACAGAAATTTAATCTACATAATTTTGCTGGAGTCCAGAGGAAAATAAAGAGCAACTCATCACAAAAAAAAAACCCCACAACTGTAGCAACACTACAGGTTAACTACACCTCATCCTGCACTGTCCTTTGGCCTCATGCTGTGTCTAAGCAAAAGACAATTCTTTATGGAAGAAACAAGCAAAACCACATGCTTTGGCTTGGTCAGTCTGCCAGCTCTGGCTTCATGGGAATACTTAGTCTCATTGTTTGCTCTCTTAGTAATCCAGCTGTTTCCTAAGACCTTCTTCTGTGCCTCAGTCTGCAGCAAAACTCAGCCTGGACTTCTCGTGGTCATCCTTTCAACAGTTTGCCACTCAGGCAAATCACTCCTAGATGCTTTAAGCAGTGAAGCCCCAGGCAGCATATTAAAATTAGCAACACCCCTTACTGCTCTCTAGGCCTTCAGACCCAACAGGTTTTCTGCTCCTCTGGTTCTCTTCCACTGGGGTTATTATCTCCTGTTTCATCTCCTGTTAAGAGGAAATGGTGAAACAGTATTAAAATGGGGACAATTTGCTATAGGCCGGACAAGGAAGCACCAACCACCCCCAGCTAACAATTTTTGCAGTGCTGTCCTAATTTTAGTCTTGGATCCAGGCAGGGCAGACAATCCCTAGAGCAGAGATGCTCTGCTCTGCTAAGGGCAGCGTGTGACATATGGTTGCTAAAGCATCCTCCTAGCAGTGAGCTTTACATTTAGGGCTGAGTTGCTACAGTTCCCTCCAAGTCATAACTTTGAGAATTACTCATCCTAGACATGCAAAAGCAGGGAATGTGCCTCCTAATTTAGCCAGCTCCTGCAGCCTCTCTGAATCAGCATGCAGCCTCACCCCCACCAGGTTCTATTTCCAGCACTTGATTCACTTCCAGTAAGGTCTGAACTTACGTACTCTGACAGTCACAGGCCAGGGGAGGCATGGGAGAGGAGTGAATGAATTCAGCAGACAGATAGCTCTACTACCTCTCTCTCTCTGGGGTAGCCTGGCCATGCAGGTGTGAAGCTCATGCCACAGACCACGTTGGTCATTGATCCTGCATGGAACAGTGAAACAAGGACATCTCACCAGCCCAGCTGGGAACTGGAGGCTTTTCTGATCAGGATGCATCTGAACCAGTAACTGCAACTCCAGCTGATCTATTCTGAATGTGCTATTTATAGCAGGCAGTGGAGGCTGAGAAGTATTGCATCATACAGCAAGGTTGGTAAGATGAAGCACTAGCACAGCATTAACCATTTCCAGTCAGTCTGGAGTTCCTAAACCCCCCTGTAATTTTGTGGTGAGCTCCTTAGTGAGTCATGGGAGCAGTTACGTGGCTGACAGACCTTTCCTAGACTCCCTGGAACAGGATAGGGCTGGGAGAAAAAGCCAAGCAGTATACAGAGAATGCTCTGCAGATTGAATGCTCCTTTCCAAGCTCAAGTGGTGGGCTGCAGCTGAACTGTGCTGACAACAGCTCTATGTTGACTGTGGCTGTACCTTAGCTAAGGTGCCTGGGAAGGGACTTCTAGATACCACAGCCCTTGGCTGACACATGGGTGTTTCCATGTGCTCACAGTTACCTATGTGACCAACAGAAAGCTGGCTGACTTCCTCTCCACCTTACTCTGATGGGAGCAAAGAATGGTTTAAAGAAAAAACTACTGAGCAAAAGATTGTATAAGACAGATTCCTTTGTATTAGCAACCAGTCGAGTAAGGCCAGGGACCAGTTCAAGCACCCCTCTGCTGCCTAGAGGGTTAAAAAAAATAGATAAGGAAAACTCTCCAGCTTGGAAGGGGACAGGGAAAACAAGAGTGAAGAGCACAATAAATCAAGAGTGCTTCTAAGAGAAGCAGCAGGATAAAATCATTCCTACAGTCTGAGAGCACTTCCATGCTATTGACCTGAGAGGCAGCAACGGCCCCCCCCAGATGTGGTGCACATCTGCAAGCACCCTGCTCAGTGCCTGTGAAGACAGTTATCTCCTCCTGCCTTTGTCTGTTCTGGGCAGTGTTTAGTACAGAAGCCAGTTCCCAGGAGGAGTTCCCATCCCCTCATTCCTACTGTACTCCTTTCTTCAGTCTCTTTCAGTAGTAGTCCTCCTTCTTGCCATCTGCTCTCTGTATGCCTGCATGGTCCTTCTGGTCTTGGACAAGTTCCAGGTCATCATTGTCATCCACCTCACCTCCATGATCCTCCTGGGTGCAGAAGAAACAGCCAGAAGGGGGGGGGAAATATAATAATTAAACAAAAAAAGTAATAAGAGCCTGGAAGTGGGGACCCTCATTTGCAGCTCACCATGCTGCTTCTGAGTGCCCACATCTGGTTTCCTAAAAGCTGAGCCACTCAGCTCCCAGCTCCCAACATACCCAGGGAACAAGCACACCAGAGAGGGAAAGGGGAAGAACCTTGGTGTCGTACAATTTCTTGCTCCTGGTCTTCTTGGTAGTCATCCATGGGGTCTTCCCTGGGCTTGGCGGGTCTGCCAGCATCCTGAAAAACACAGGGAGTCAGACACTGCTGACAGTGCCCCAACCTGCTTCATTCCCTGCCAGGGATGCATTACAGCCCCAGTCTGGAAGACTGAGCTCCAGAGCAGGAACTGGGGGCAGCAGAGGGACAGTGAGGCAACCAAACTCCATTTGTACTTTCTCTCTTCCCAACTGCTGGCAGCAACAGCCCAGCTCCTTCCACTGTGGAGACAGAAGCCCCTCCTGCAGCAGGGTCCCAGGGTCCTTGTACATGTTGCTGCTCTTGCAGCAAGCCCAAGGAGTTCAGGGAATCTACAAGTGATTTAAGGTAGAGCCTCAACACAGCCCAGTCTGAAAGTCAGGTATTTACATCACCAATTCTTTCCACATTTTCACTAATCTTAAGGAGGTGTTGCTCTGTTGGTGCCAGCATCTTCTTTCCTCTTTGATTTAATTGGTCTGGATTTATTTATTTATTTTAAACCTTGCTATTAATCATGATTTCAGAGCCTGACAGATAAAACACTCCCTTTTAAAACAAGCAACGCTCAGCTGCTTGTCAAAACAAGCTAACATTTCCCTGATGCAGAGCCTGGCTTCAGACAGCAAGAAGCACTTTACAGAATAAATGGATTCCATCTGCAAGAAGGCAAACAAGGCAGCAGAGCCCCCACGTGTTGGCACTGCTGCCAAGAGCCTGCTGCACACCCAAGCCAGGACCAGCTATGGCTGCTCTGACCACAGCCCGGGCTCTGTCTCTGCTTTTGGTCTCTCGAGCACTTGAGAGGGTTCAGAGCTCTGCAGCAGTGGCTGTGGGGTGAGCAACCTCATCCCAGTGTCTGTCCTGCATGTGTGTGCTGCAAATGCTGTGGCTGCCTCCAACAAGCAGGGAGAACAGAGAAGAACAAGTTCTGCTACTGACCAACCCACCAGTTCTCACTCAGAAAGAGGTTTCTCCTGCCTGACGTATCCTTGGCATTAAGGATCCATCCAGGAACATGTTTTCCTTTGAGTCCTTGAGCTCTTTGCCTCCCCCCAAGTCACAGCTGGGGATCTCTCCCTGGCCCCTGCTGGTTGCCCTCATGTCAGTCACCTTCAGTGGCTTCTCCTTAGACTCTTCTTTGGCACTGGGCTCCTTGAACTTCTCCAAACCTCCCACCTTCTCTTCAAAGTCAGGTCTCTCCAGCTCAGCCTCCTCAAACTCATCCTCACCCTGGTTATTGGGATCCTGGGCAGGATCTGCAGCATCATCTGGCATCTGGACAAGAAAAGCCTCTTGTGAATGCCAGGCAGATCCCCTTGGGGGACAGAAGGTTTGCTGCCTTCACCAGCAAGCATGAAGCATTCTCATAGCACTTCAGTCACACCTCTCTTCAAGCATGTCAGCAGCTCTAGAACCAGCAGCCTCAGTTTTCAGTATCCCTCTGAATCCCTCCAGAACCAAGGAGTTTGGAGTTGCATGTTATAAAAACTTCTGGGAAAGCACCACCTTCACTGGGTGGTGGCCTCTTAGTTGGAGTTGGGGCTGCCCCTGATGTCAGCATCACTCACCATGGGCTCCTGGACAACAGCCTCTTTCTGAGAATGCAGGTTCTCCTCCCTCTCTATCACTCCTGCATCTGCAAGGAAAAGGGATACAGTGATCAGTGTCCTCTCCCCAGTGAAGGTTCCCACTGCTGGGGAGCAGCTGGATTAACTCTGTGCCAAGAGGGGGTTTGTCTAAACCTGCCTGCAGCTTGAGGCAGACTGCTCATTACAATAAAATACACTTTGCTCTGTATTTTTCTTCCAAGAATGCCACTTCTAAGAGTTCAGGGTGAAGCAGGGTGTGCTCCTACAGCTGCCAAAACTGCTTCCTTGTCCCCAAGGCTGGGACATCCCCACATGTTGAAGCATGTCCATCACTTACTGCACGATGCACACGTGATATAAGGACAAGAACCAGCTCTGGATTCAGCCCCCAGTCCATATTAAAGTGCCACTGCTGAGCCTGGGCAGCACCTAGAGCAGCAATCCAGGCAGTCAGACCAGCACTGGGAGCAAGACAGACCACAGCAGGTCAGCATGTCAGTGCCACCTTCATGGGCACACAGCTGCTGCCCAGAATGAAAGGCAGGGGGACAGCCAAGGCAGGAGGAGAGTGCTAATGAGAGAAAAGCACAGACCTGACAAAAATACAGCTTTCAACTGAGTAATGGCCTAATCCTCCCCCAAATTGGATACAGCTCTGTCTGCCATCACCATGGCCTGAGTGCTTCTCCCAAAACATTAAAGCAGCCTGTGAGACACCAGTGTTCCCAACTGGAGAGCTGCATGGGCAAGGCAGTCATTACCTTGGTTGTTAATTCCAATTAGGACAGAGAGGTCAAGGGCTATTGGTCCTCACACTCCCTTGTACCTGCCGTGAGGCCTTTTCTTTTCAGGGTAGAATTCACTTTGATGTGAACCAATTAGTTCTGTTCCTCTAAGGGGACTTGTCAAGAATCAGGTCAGCAAAACATGAAATAACAGCTACATAAGCTACTTACTAAAATAGCTGTAGGTGCTCTGCTGGCTGGCTGACAAATACAACTGGCTGCCCTGGAGTTTATTTGCTTTTAGCCCCTTAAGGAGAGCTGGGAAATTTTCTACCCCAGGTTAGAAAAAGCACTTCTAAGAGAATTAAATCAATTCATATGGAAGACAGAAAAATAGAACAGAATGATAGAATGGTTTAGGTTAGAAAAGACCTTTAAAACCATTGAGTCCAACTGTTAACCCAGCACTGCCAAGTCTTGCAAAAAACAGGGATGTTTTCCCCATCACTGCCATAGGGAAGGCAGAAGAATTGACTTAAATCACACAGATTTTGAGCCCAGCACCTTGGAAATGTGTGAGGATGCTGGACAAAAGGGAACAAAAAACATTGGAAAACCATCCAGGCTTTTATTGCCCAACAGCAATAAATAATCAGAATTTTTAAGCAGATGAAGGCTGTGTAACAGCATCAGAAAGCTTTTCTCTCCCCACCCTGAGCAGTGAGTGTGTGCTGAGCAGCACTGGGGAGTCATACCCATTTCCAGTTCCTCATCATCTGTCCTCTCCTTCTTGCCTTCCTGCTCAGCTCCTTGGGGCTCTTCTCCTCCCCTCTGCCTGGCTGGCTGGGGGCTGCCTTTCTGCACCTCCTGCCCAGGCTTGGGATCCAAATGAAGGCTCTTGGGGTAACTGTGCCCTTGTTCTTCATCCATCTGGGCATTCACTTTGTTAACTATGTCTTTCCAGCTGCAACAAGGGTACAAAAAACAGACCCATCAGTATGTCAAGAGGTATTTCAGAATGGCAAACAGAGGAAAAAAAACAACAAATCAATTCCAACACATGCAGAAGTTTTTTTGTTCCAACTTAATAGCATCTTCATTTTGAATTGAAGTAAAACCAAATTTTTGACCTAAAAGGAGAAAAATCCTTTCAAAATAAACATGAAAGCTGACATATAAAATTACCAGTTTGTTACCAGATTCATTTTATTTTTTAAAGCTACAAGCTCTTTAGCAAGCTTTGCAAATGGGGTGGGTACTTCAACCAGCATCTGTCTATAAAACCCTTCCACAGCACTTCTGTCCCCTGTACAGACCCAGTGACAGGAGCTGAAACATGCACATTGGTTTGATTCTTTTTTATTTATGTAAGTGAACGTGGAGAAGTGTTTTGTTTCTTCCTTCAGTTGGAGAAGACAGGTTCCAATATGATTTGCTGCTCTTCCTACCCCCCCCAGTGTGTTTTCCTCCAGCTACTAACCTGAAAAATCAATTATTCATACACAGCTCTATCTGTGACAGTTCAGGCAACCCCTTTCAGCAGCCATGGCCAGGAATTCCTGTCTCTGCCTTAAATACACTTTCTGATGGCTACAAAAACATCTGTTTGTTTCCTTCTTAACAGATCTGCCTCAGAGGGCCAAGCTTCTGATATCAAGGTATATGCCAAATGCAGCACATTTTGTGTGGCTGTTTCTGTGACTGCTCCCCTGCCTGCAGCAGTAGCTCACAGGGGGACTCAGGCAGAGGCTCAGCAGAGTACCCTGCAGCCTGAGCACCTTTTCACTGTATGGAAATGGGGGCAGAGAAGAAATAGAACATCATCTTATTAGTCTGAGTGAAGCCCTGAACAGCCCAGGAGGCACAGATGTCTCACAAGGAAGTTTTCTTCCCAAATATCTTCACTTGGGGACACCTCCTGAAACAAAGGAGGGTAAAGGAAGGAAGGAAATCCCAATAATAGGAACTCTAAAGTGATTGAAGCAAAACCTTTTAACCTGAGAAACTCACAACCACTTTCAAGCAGGATTAGTGCCTGTCCTGTCCTCCTGCATGAGCCAGCTGAGATTCAGAAGGTGGATTAAGATAGGTAAGTTTCTAACTGCTGAGAAAGGACAAGTGGCTCAGCTTTAGCAGCTTTTGAAAGCCACCACACAAAAAAGTCAGTAAGAAAAAAATCATAACCCAGCCTTCAGCTCACATTTCCCTGATATAAACCCATCAAAATGCACACTGGCCATCCAGAGCCCATCTGCAAACTGCTGCTCTCAGCCACCCAGTGCAGTGGTTCTTGGCACTGGATGCATGGCCTCTTTTGTCCTCTGCTGAGGGTTGATACTGTTCTTGGCACTGACACCTTCTGGAGAAGGTTGGTTTGTGCTGATCTCCTTATCACCCACCCCAGGCAGGGTCAACTGCAGCCTCCAGCTGCTCTGCAATTTTTTGTTGGTGGATCCAGGAATAGAAAAGCACACTAAACATATCATGATCCCTGTCCTTGCAGAAACCATTTGCCAAACAAATCCACTATTTAGGATTCCTGATGCAGAGCAGTGATGGTATCTGCATCCTCTGCAGGCTCTGCATAGCTGAGGAGAGGCTGTTCTGCCATCACAGTTCCAACCCTCACCCTCAGTTACACCCACACAGGTCCCTCCCTGTAAAGAGGCAGAATATCCTGGTTTGTTACTCTGTGTGTCCATGCACATATTCTCCTTCAAAGCACTACAGGGAGGATGTTGCCCTTTAAATAAATACACAAAGCACAGTCTCTGACTTGGGAAGGTTAAAGGTTAAGTGAACAAACAAAAATGGTAGAGAAGAATGGGAAGGATCAGGCTGAATTTAGAATGAAGTCCAGAAGCCTCCTCTACAGATAAAACAGAAATGAGTTCTGGTTGGCTCCAGTATACTGAACAAATATGACCTGGACACACAGAGGGGATAAATAAGTTAAATGAGGAAGCATTATTTTCAGAGCTGGTTTTTGGATTGTGGCCAGACTTCAAAGAGTTGCAGCCTCACAAAGAAGTTTTCTTCCTTTTGCAAAACAGCCTGGCCTGCAGCAGACAGCTTCTCTTGTGCCTGCAAAGCATCCAGCACAACAGGATCCTGGTTCCTACTGGACTCCCAACAACATTCATTTACAAGAGTCAGATGACAGTGGAACCAATAATTAACACTTTCTTCAGCCATCTTTCAAGTAGAAACCACAATAACCACAAAGAAGAGAGAGACCAGTCAGGTAAGTTTCAGCCTGAACATGAAGAGCAGAAGGGATTTGTTTCACCAACCTTTGCATCTGCACCTGTTTGTTCTCTGTAGAGT
Organism: Ceyx cyanopectus; assembly: GCA_013401355.1. NCBI lineage: Eukaryota > Metazoa > Chordata > Aves > Coraciiformes > Alcedinidae > Ceyx > Ceyx cyanopectus. The sequence continues at coordinate 7,800 of VYZU01001084.1, read as the reverse complement.
GATGGTTGTCTGGCTCCTGAGGTTTTTCTGCTGCAGAGGGTTGTTTCAGCTCAGAGAGTGGGAGTCCAGCAGCCTGGCTTTCCTCATTGCTTTGCACCTGAATGCGCATCACCATCTTGACATCCTGCAGGGGAGACACAGGCTGGGGAGGTACAAAGCTCCTGAGCTTCCCACACACCTGCAGCTCTCCCTTGCACTGGGGCAGGCTCATGGGCCAGAAAAATCCCTTAGCAAACAGTGGCAGAAGCTCTCCAGAGGAAATCTACAGCTCTGTCCAGCCAGTCTGCATTAAGAGATGTCCTCTTCCTTCCTCACAGCCAAGAGGAAGTCATTTGTATCTTTAATGACCCAAGATTGTCTTGTGGAGGTGAAACTTCACAAAAAGCAGAACAGAACCATCTCTAAAAAAAAAAACCCAAACCCTACAGGTTGCCTTTATAATAGTGACTGTAGTTATAGCCCAACCACACTGCAATTACTGATGGGTTTGGGGTTTTTGTTTTTGTGGTGTTTTGGGTTTTTTTTTTTAGATACTTGCTTTCCATAAGCTCACTCTCAATCACCCCAGGAGGCAGAGGAGCTGCTTTTATAGATTATTCTTTGCAGACCCAGCAGGATCCAGAACAAGAACCCTAAGCCCATTCATCTGAGCCCAGCCACTAAAGCACAAAAGGAGTCTGAATCCTGAGGCCAGAGCAGTTTCCACCTCAGGGCAGCGGAATGCACATCCTTAAAATATCAGAGCTAGGAGCCTCAGAAGCAAGGGCCACACCAACCAAGCAGCAAGTGCAGAACTCACTGGGTTCCCATTCGGGAGGCTGTTCATGGTCCGGGTGAATCGGATCACGTGGCCATCCCCATGTCTTGCTGGCCAGGCTGGCACAGCAGCTGGCAGAGAATTGGTGTCTTGCTGTGGGGCTGGGTGGGTAAAGAGCACACCAGCCTGTGGCCTCAGGCCATCGTTGCTGTAGGAGTTCTGGCCCTGCAGCACAGGAGCATCTGCCTGCTTCTGAACCCCGGAGACTTGTGATGCCAGCGAGTTCCCAGCAGGGCGATTCTCCTGATTGACTGGAAAAGCCTGCAGGGAAGACAGGACAAGAGCAAACTCCAGCTGATCAAACTCAGTTCCCTCCAGTGCAAAGCCCCATGCTGAAAACCCACTGAATTCTGTGGCTCTTCCCTCCCTGGGCTTTGCTGGGAGTACCACACCTTCTGCCTCATGAGCTGCAACTGGCTGTTGGCTGGCACCATGGGCTGCTCCTTCAGCACCTGGAACTGCTGCTGCCCCTTCCCAGCTCCTCCTCCTTTGAAACTTGGCATCTTCTGTAGAGCTTCCTTGAGCTGCCTGAACTCTTCCATCTGGGCCTGAGAGAATGAGAAGGGTACAGAGAACTTCACACAATAACAGGATGAAACAACTTGTGAGAGCAGCAACTCTTTCCTAGCCAGTTGCTCAATAAAGGCTAATGACAATCCCAAGACAGTCTTCAGCTTTGCCTCCAGATTCCATGGATATTCTGTATCCCCCTCTGTCAGTCTTGCAACTTATTGTTTGCAGGGTAAAAGTATGCAAGTGCTGACCCATGACAGCAATTCTTTGCCTAACACTATTGACATAACTCTGCCTTTGCACAAGAATTGAATTCTGGGGCTTATTAGGTGTGGCTCCCCCTCCTCCTATGCCTCACACACACATACCTTCAGGTCAGCTTTTTCTCCCTGTGGAGGCATTTCTCCGTGGATGTTCTCATCTCAGCAGGGATGACCATAATTGGCATAATCCCACTTAACTATTCCATTTACTTTGCAAGACAAATACAAATGAATTCTCCTGGACTGTTAAGCAAATGCAACACTTTTCTCTCACTTTTCTGAAGCTTATTTCTTCCATCTCCAAACCTGAAAAGTAGGGCTTGAAAAAGCTACTCAGGAAGAGCTCCCCACTCCTACCCCAGTTATTTATAGGAAAGTGAGGAGGGAGAGCTTTTCATATGCTTGCCAGGATACCTGGAAATGGACCAAATTAGAGACTGGGCAGAGTAGGAAAGCTTCCAAGCAGCAAGGAAAGTTTAGCAGGAAATTAATTCCTGAGCAGGCTCTGTTGATTTCAGCTCTTTCCTCTGAAATTTGACCTTCAAATTAACATTAAAGAAAACAAACAAACCCCAACAAAACCACTCAAAGCTAACAGAAGAGGAATGAGGAAAGGGAAAGAAAGCCCAGACCAGTTCATGGGCTGTAGCACTAGCTAGCAAGTGACTGCTTCCACTCAGAACAAACCAGATGGAAGCAACTTGTATCCATCAAAAGCCTGGTAAGGTGGGCAGCCCAGAGGGATAGCAGCTTTAGCCCAGCCTTAAATCACAAACTCCCACCTGCTGTCTGCAAGCTGGGCACACACCACGTGCTGCCTCCCTGCTTCTTTCCACCTGGCAGGCCAACTGACAGGACAGCTCCTGCAGGCTGGGCTTGGGAAACATGTTACATTTCCAAGGATTAACACGTTGTCTAGAATGCAAATTGCTCCTCTAAGCTTTCACCAGAAGGAAGCAAGGTCTACAACAGGATACTCAGTGTGAATCAACACTGTGCTGAAGAACTGCAGTGCTGAGAAGGGAGCTGGGAGTCTCTGTGGGTGTCTCAGGTGTCTGCTCTGACACATGGCACCTCCCCACGCTGGGGGCAAACACAGTTCCATTCATCTTCCTGCTCTGAAACATTGACTGGATGCTGCAAAGGACTGAGGAGACAACTGGACATAAAACTTAAAGATTTAACAGTAGTCTCATTGTTAAAAAGATCCAAAGTATTTTCTGAAACCCTCAGGACCAACCACTGCCACTGCTGCAGGAGCCAGAAATAGCAGTCAGCCAGATGGCTGGAGCACGACTTCAGTACATGACTGTCTAGTACATGCAGAGCAAGGAGCTGAGTCGTGTCTCCAACACCCAGGGCAAACCCTTCCAGTCTTGCTCACTCTTAATTTTGGCAAGAAGTGACAGTGAGCTGTTTCTTGCAAACTATTTTCCCCTCCTTGGTCACAACACTGAAGGGACTGAAAGTTAAACCTGGCGGCACGAAAGCTGCCATTGAGTTTGCCAGTCTGCAAGTGCTTGGCTTTGTAGCCTCAGCCATCCCTTGCACTGGCCCCCATCAGAATATGTCCTGATGAAAAAAGGACCTTTGATCAACTGATGCTGCCCCAAGTTGTCAGTGGCAGAGGGCTGTATGGTGGGAGCTGACTGGGTCTTGGTGTTGTTGGAGAAGAAGCTACAGAGCAGTGACACTGGCAGCTACTTGGAAAGTTTGGTCAGGAGGCCTAAAAAGTAAGTCTGAGCTGCATTTTGCTAGCAGGAGGAGAGAAGACAGGCTTGCCAGGGACACTGCAGAAGTTTGTAATCACATGCTGTTCCATGTCCTGCTGTGGGCTTGTTGGTCTGACCCCTCCAGAAGCTGCAAGTCTTTGTTCAGTTCCCCTGCAAAGAATCCTGAGTCTGCCTTAGCCACACGAGGGAGCACGGTGAAGAAAATGGTAAGTCACAGAGGCAAGTCAAATACACTGGCAGTCCACCTGAGACCCCTCAAACCACACCTGACATGAGCCAAAGTGCTGTCAAATGACAGCTGCCTGCAATGTCAGTAGCCTGGGTTTCTCCTGGGAGCATCCAGCTATCTGTGAAGTTTGCAAAGCCCTAGAGCCACTTAGTCCCTGCTTTTTCCCAGGGCAGGGCAGGTCAGAACTCAAGAGCAATCTTGTAGAAGTCAGAAACCACTACCCCTACACCTCCAGCTCAAGTTTAGTCCCCTGAACTGGATGCTGATCAGTTGTCAACAGCATCTAACCACAACTAGCTAATTGCTTCTGGGCTTATCCTATAATCCAAGGGAGTGCTTGACAGAAGGCTGTTAATTAACAACAGAAAAGACTAATTCAGACTGTGACGTGACTTAAAAAATCTATTTACAAAGCTGCTTGTGTGTTGGCTCAGTAAAAGAGCCTGACAGACACAGTAGAGATATTAAGTCCTCCCACTTCTCCCAACATATCCTGCTTTCTCCCTTCTCCCAAGTCTTCTGGAAGCTCCCAGCTTCTGCTGAGTGAGCAGTATGCTGAGGTCAGGACTTCCAGTGTGCTGAAGAGGCTCACACCATCTGCACAGCACTTCTAGGTCCCTTCCAACCCCTAATATCTGTGAATCTGTGAACAAAACTTGTGGTTTCTTTGTCTTTTTTTTACATCCCCTGCAGACAAATGCTTTTCTACCTCTCCAGTCTTAAGCCAACACATCTTGCACATCTGCCCTGGCCTCCAAAAGCTCCAACACTTACTACTGAACACTAACTTCTTTTTCACATAGCTCTAATTGGTGAGTGTCTATTTGTAGCCTCAGCAAGCCAGGCAAGGCACCTCTGCAGAGCTCAGCACCTCTGCAATTAATTTTATAGGCACAAACAGAGACGATTCATCATCATTTAGAGTGGAAGTATTTGAGACAGGAGGCATTGCAGGGTTGGGAATATGCTGGTTCATGCTGACTGGAACCACAGAGACTTTGTGTAGCTTATCTGTATTTTCAGCACTACCAGCACCACACTGGAATAGAGCTGATAACCAGATTGATGATTTCTAGGTTGTCCCATGTGGCCACAAACACCCCTTGTTGATTACCTGGGCATTGAGGAGCTGAGAGTGAACTTCCTGGTGGGCCTTCCGAAGAAGCTTGCTCTCTTCTCTGAGCTTAAAGACTGTGTCTGCAAGAGAAGAAGAAATCAGCTTATTTTCACAACTGTAGCATCTCTCTTCCTTCCCATAAATTCCTCTTGGCCTCATAGATCTCTCCAGGCCCAGGGATTCTAGTGAAGCACTAGCTGGGGACTAGCCAAGCACACTGACAAATCCAACTCATTCCTTTCAGCACTCAGGAGCCCTGCCCACCATCCAAGGAGCTGCTGCCTCTCCAGGGTGTCTCTGACAACTGTTGCTATCAAAATAAGGTATCTTTTTCTCCATTTCCCTTACCCCCTGCAATTGAAGAGATGAGAAAAAACAAGAGAAATCTGCCAAGTGTTCTGAACCAACAGATCCACTAAGGAGCTTGTCTCCTACTGCACAAGGAAGCTGCCTCTTGAAAGGCTGGTACAAACAAAAAACCCCACGACCCACTTACAGAATACAATCCTGGGAAAGCTGGTCCTCAGGCACTTTTATTCCTGTGCTGTTAAGTAGGAAACTGGTGCCTTGCAGCCCCAGGCTGGGCTCCTTTCAAGCTCTTCACACACTCTTAAAGCACTTTACTGACAAGACACACGATTCTCCTATGTTTCATTGCCTTGCATACATTTTGTATTCTCCAGTACATCAGCCTTATTTGGGATCCTGAAGCTCTCTTAAAGCATCACTAAAGCTGCCTGAGCTGGGATGCAGCTGAGAGAAGCCAGGGCAGCCCCATGCTCCAGTGGAGGCACAGAAGGGCTAAGGAGCTGCACACTCAGAACTATTCCTACAGCATTTACAGACCTTTCAGAGGCCTGTGGAAGAATCACTGTCCTCTCCAGAACTCTGTTCTTTAGTTGTTTCAGTGCCTGGTGCTTTCTCAGTCCTCTGTCACACTCACCCTGCAAATTTGTGACTTCACTGTCCTTCTCCTGCTGCAGTTGGGCATATTTCTGGCTGTGGGTCTCCAGTGTCTTGCGATGTTCCAGTTTCAAGCTGTTGTGCTGTAGCTGCAGGTCAAGCAGCTGCTTCTTGACATCTTCATGCTGGTTCTGAATATGAAAAGAAGTGACAAAGAGTCAGTACAAGGAGAAGAGTAATTTAGCTATTGCCAAGTGCTGCTCAGGTGCCTTCATTTAATGGGGGGAGGCAGAAGAGATGATCATTCCTCCAATAAAGCAGCTAGAAATCCCAGATCCATGAAAATATTTACTTCAGTGGCCCAGAGGGCATGTGAAAGGCCACTTCAGCTCTGGTTTGTGAAGCACTTTGGGAAATCTTCTTGTAAGCTGCTAAACTGGAAGCAGAACGTGGTAACAAGTCCACTCCTGCCTGAAAAAGAGATGGAGACTCTGGGACACAGCCAAGAACTACTCCTACTGCTTCCCACCTTCTTTGCACACCCTGCTCTGCTAGAGCAATGCAAGCTGTAATATTTGCTGGTATCAAGCCAAATGCCTGGGGAACACTGCACAAATCCAAGGTGCTTTCCAGAGCCCCAGAGGTGCTGAAGGACATGAGCTGCAAGGGTAGTCACCACGGAGCACGTAGCATCAATCTGCACACTGCATTACAGGAGTGGCTCTCCTTGAAGGAGGGCTCAGGGCTAACCTGCTGCTCCTCAGGACACATGGACACTTCAAGACTCAGGCTGATCTTTCTGCTTGGTTTGCTTCCTGATAGCCTGGCTGTTCTCCCACCCACCACTCCAAGCAGCTAGAACAGCAGGCAGACCTTCTGCAAGGACACCACGTCCTCTCATACAGAGACCAGAGAGCCCCTGTTCCCCAGAGTAACATGGCACTCAGAGGCACAGAATGCCAGGATAGCAAGACTCTCACAAGATCACAAGCTATTTCAAGCAGGCCAAGAATTTATCAGCTAGAAGTGGGTTGAAGAGTTGTTCTCTTCTCCCCTCCCCTTTTGCTGGGCCCAAGAACAAAACATGCTGAGACATCCTTTTGGCCAGACCCATTGAACCAGAATTCACCTCCTTTTTTTTTTGCTCCCATGGTAACCTAGAGAGTCCTTCCACACTCAGTTTGTCAACACCAATTATGTATGCAGATTGACTGGCTCACAGGTGAACCCTGGCCCTTCCACACAATAGCTCCTCAGGACTCAGGCAGCAATTTCAATCAGCCTTCCTGGAAAAAACCCAACCTTTTCTTTTAAAAAACCCAAACCTCTCCATGCTATCGATGATTGCATTTATCCCCAGTAAAACAAAGCATCTGTGGCCCAGGCATTCTCCCCTGAAGCAATTATCCTCTGCTAAAAAGAGGGAAATAACTGTGCTCCAAAAATAGATGCAACGTAGAAGAGAAAAAAAGCTATTGGTATGGAGGGGTCCCAGAGACAGAATAAAGAGGAGAGACAAGGATGTCAGGTTAATCAGATCACAAGAGCAGGAGGGAAAATAAAGATAATAAAAGATTCCTACTCTGGCTTTCAAAGACATTAGGTACTTACAGTTCCCATCAGAGCCAATGGCAAAAAGCACTACAGAGGAACCACATCCCTAAAATCATTTAGACACTAAACACCACAGAAGCCACCAACATTAGGCAAGTGAGAATTGATTTTAACAAGCAACTCTAAGCAATTTAAGGAATTTTAAGTCCTCATCAGCTTGAGTCAATTAATTCCTAGCCCATATTCTGTCTAGCGGGTGATGTGCATAATGTCTGTCCCCAGACTGCTCACAGTCAGGAAGAGGGAAGGAAAATTCATCCTTTGATACCAGCAGGAAGCTGAAGAGAGAGATAAGTGCCTTGACCAAGGTCACAGAAAGCACCTGAGGCCCAGTCCAGCTCATTAAGCACACAGAGCATCCTCACTCTCAGCTGGTTTCCTAGGCTGCCTGCAACCAATATGTGCAAACTTGAGGAGGAATCTAAAGATGTTGGTTTATTGTAGATCCAGGACAGGAGGTATGGAACATGCTACATGTGATCATTGTTCAGAGAAGCAACTCAGCTGTAAGTAGAGCATTCCTGAGCCAGTTAGTTCTACCAAAGCCAGGTATGCTGGCAGCCCCCAGGGAGCCACAGACCCCTTGTGTCCAGAGCTGCCTGGGACTGTAA
>VYZU01001081.1:145056-187968 GCA_013401355.1 Ceyx cyanopectus | reverse complement strand
TCTTGTCTATCTGTGTGAGAGAAGTGTTGGTGAATGTGGCACTGAAAACCTGTGTACACTCGTGTAAGGATAAAACAGGCCATGGAGGTTATGAAATGAGAAGATGGATTTTCACCCTAAACGAGGTGTTGAGGCATCTCTTCTGTGATAACAAGGAATCTAGTACCTGTTAATCAGAGAGTGGTTTGGGTTTCAGGTGGGTCCTTCAGGCCATCTGTCCTCTATCTTTGCTCTTTGGCATCCCCTAAAGCTGAGCTACATGGATGGTCCCAGGCTGTGAGCATCTCCAAGGTCAGAGGCAACAGTGGGTTGCAGGGTCTCACTGTTGCTGGGCTTCCTCAAGGCTGGTTCCAGCTCCTTTGTCACACTTTGTCCTTGCTGCTGAATTGAAGACCCTTCTTCTGCATCCCCTCCATTCCAAATTTAGCTTAAGCCATTTCTTCATCTTCATCTGGCTTCGTAGATCTCAAACAACTCGTGTTACTCCTTCCTGGTGCTTTAGCAACACCTCCGACCTCTCCCAGGAAATGTGTCCTGTGTTTCGACTTATCCTAGGAGCACAAAATTGTTGCTTAAGCAGGTTTCAGGCATCTCAGCCCGTGACCTTTCTGTAACTATTTGAATGAGTGTATTGACTTGTTCTGTGAATTATAAACTCCGTTAACTCTTTAGTGACTCCCCGGTGCTTGGTGAGAAGGGCTCAGATCCAGGGCATATCTAATGTGCCAAAGTCTCTTCAAGCTTATGGGAATGAACAGCTTAATCCCCATTGCAGATCTGCTTCAAAACACCCTTTTCAGTGGCAGAGGCTGACAGCTGCTGGTTAGAAATTCAGAATTAGCGACTTCATCACTCAGCACTGTAACCTCTTCTTTTTCTTTATTTTTTTTTTTTAATTTTAAATGCTTTCCTAACTTCCAGTCTACAAGAAATAAATGCACTGTGTCTTTAATCTTGCCCTGCTAAGATTTTCTCCTTAAAAAATACCCCCAAAAACAACAAACCAAACAAAAACCAACACGCAGCCCAAACCGACTGCACCCCAGCAAACACCTGTATTGCCCCTGAAAGGCCTTTTGCTAATATATTTCCCCCCCCCCCTCGTTCTTCTTGATCACACCTGTCTAGCTTTGGGCAAAATAAAATATTCACATAGCTGCCAGAAGTAAAGTTCTTTCCTGGCTTGAGCTACTGTGTGTAAAGATCTCCAAAGAAATGTCAGATCACTTTATTGAATCCTACTGAAAACTTGTTTGACAGTAACATGCAGAAAGGATCAGGACCTCTCTGTAATTGCCAGTGGGCTGAAAAGAGCGTTTGTTTTGAAGGCTTAAAAATGTATATTTTTTTTCTTCCTTTTTTTCCCCCCCTCCTATCTATTTTTTTATTTATTTACTATATTTATTTATTTTTTTTTTTAGTTTGGGTTTTTGGTTTGTTGGTTTTTTGTTTTGTTTTTTTTTTGAGATGATGTTTGGATGCCTTAAAAACTGGGATGCCCATGGAGGAGGCACAGGGAGGGCTGGATCTGCAGCTGGATCTCAGCCACTCCTGGGGCAGGAGGCAGAGCCAGCAACATGCACTGGCCAGGGCTCACTTGTAATATAAGCAATTTATTGATTATTTTTTTTTAAGGTGCTTTCAGCTTCACACGAGATTAACAAAAACATCCAAACACCTTTATATGGAGAGAACTTTACCCCTGCTGCAGTTTGGCATGTGAGCAGGTGAGAGCTACTTCAGAGAGGCAAATTCCACCCTCTGCCCAGCGTGTCTTAGAGCCCCTGTTGTCCTGCAAGTGGAAACAAATGTCTATTGTAGTGGGGAAAATAATTAGGAGCAGGTGAAAGCTTATTTTTAATGATCCTCTGACCAAACTGATATTTAATTGACAATAGAGATATTTGCCTCTCCACATCCTCACCCGTTGCTCCCAGATGTTCACTGGGGTTTGTCCCTCCTGCTTTTGCTGTGTGAAACACACGTTCATCTGAGTGAGACCCAGGACTAACCTTTGCCTTGGCATCCCAGAGAGCACTTTAATTATTTGTTAATTTTGAAAGGAGGAACCTGAAGTTACTGATACGATTGAGCTACAGCCTTCGAAGTGGGGGAGGCAGCTGGAGCATCACTGGAACCCCCGTTTCCATCTGAGCTTCTCATAATACTTCAATCTCAGCAAATCTGTCTCAAGCAGTCTACCACACCTCAAAAACCTTGGTTTTAACCCAGCTGTGGGTTTTTGTTTTCCTCAAAGGCTGTGGTTCCTGTCCTGGTTTGTGTTGTACACGTGGACACCCACATTTATCACACTCATTTTGACATTGTTAGCTAGACCTTTTGGGCCCAAATACCCATTTCTGTGTTCCAAAATGGAATAGCCCCAGTTAAAAGGGTTTGCCCCCTTTTTTTTTGGAGGTGATATTTTCTGTCCAGCTCCTCTAGACGTGCTGTTTCACAGCTGAGGGAATGACCAAATGCTACCTTGGCTTTGCCAACAGGAGCCCTACAATCAGCCAGTATCTTAAGCAAAACCCCCTTGTAAACCCAGCATGGGGTCATCCAGGGCTTCATCCTAGGAGGGACTCCATGCAGTGCTAGTGTCCAGACACCAGTCAAACGAGCTGATTTGGAACACATTGTATGTTCACACATGGGCTCATGGAGCATCATGTTGCAGGCACTGACTGGGAAAGCCAACATGCCCCCCACCTCCCACCTTGTGATAGTAACAAAAGGCTGGCTTGGTGTTGGCATCACTCATTAGAATCAGGAGCTCCAGCACGGCTGACCTGAGTGACAAGAAGAATTTCAGACCAGTTCTACCCACCTAAAGCTCATGACAGTTTAATAACCTTGGCAGGACTGTAAAACCCTATTTTTTGAACAAGTCTTGCAAGAGAGAGACCAAAAAATCTTGATTCAAGGCTATCCAATGTCATTGGAGGATCTGGGAACACCTGATATCAACCAAAGTGTGTGTTTGATGATTTGGGTGGTATCTCCACCTAGCAGCAGGAGCTTCTAGGGTTGCTTGGCTCGTAGAGCTTTCTAAAAAGACCTCTCCCTTAGTAAGTCAGATCTGGGGTGGCCCAAGTTGCTCACTGGGATGAGTTTTCTCTTTCTCCCTACAGCTGCAGATGAGCCTGGTGCACAAAGGGTCTGATCACGGAAATCCACAGAATATTTGCTCTTCTTAGCATGGAACAAACCCAGGGGCTATTCAAGTTGGATCTACAGGTTGCTTTTGGAAGGTGGGAACATTTAATAAGCAGGAGTTGAAATCTCCAGTCTGCTTTGACACCAGCAGCTCTAGCAGGTCCTTGAACATAGAGGCATGACCTGCACCAGATTGCTTGGGCATCCACTGTGCTTCCCATGCAACCCTTTCTCTCTGCCTGTGAAGTTCCCCATCAGCAAATCTCCCCTGTTTTGGGCTTGAAATGTGTGCTGGCAATGGTGTGAAGGCCTGTTCTGCCCACGGTCAGCACCCAGCACCACGGGGGCTTCATCTCATGACAGGAGGCTCCAAGGCTCTGCAGCTTCACCGCTCGCTAATCACTGCTAAATAAGAAAAGGGGCAGGAAGGCCACTGAACTCATAACAGGCGTGTTTAAATCAAGGAAAGAAAAATCAGAGGCCAAAAATTAAGGCGCTTTGATCCTTGATTTTATGTCAACAGAGACGAAAGAAGAACACTAAGTCTTTTGACTTTTTTACCAGCTGCTGCTTGAAACAAAATAATTGGATAATTAAAAGGCCTTGCCTTATGTCAATTTTATTTAGGTGCCTTGATCCACTGATGGAATGTGTCATTGATAGAAGGTTTAAGAGCTCATTAGAAAAATCCTGGAGATAAACCCAGGGCTCAGCCCCTTCAAAGAGCTGTCAGCTGGGAGGGGAGCAGGGATGCTGTCCGGGAGCAGCCCAGTGTAATGGTACCACAAGAGAGAAACTGTGCTGCTGGGCAACAGCTGTCGAAAAACAGGTTATGCCTTCAGCACAGCCAGGCTGCAGGTGTTGCAAAACACCCCGTGCCCTCCCTCAGCACCTGATCTGGGTCTGAAGGAAGAAATTTGCTTTCCTTGGCAAGGTGGTGAGGCTTTTTTTGGGGGGGGGCATGCAACCATGGTGTCCCATCTCAATGCAATGATGTTTTGCAGTCCCTTGACAAGCGTGGCATTTTCCTAACCAAAGACACCATCCCACCCTTGCTTCTCACCAGCCATTGCCTGATTTGTCTGATGCTGAGCACTAGCCCTGGGAATGAAGACCCTGTAGAAAATCAGGTGGTGAGTGTGCCTTGCCCTTTTCCTTCTCCCTTGGCTCCCCAAGACAAGGTGAAATTTTCCAAAAGCTCCTAAGTAGGACCCAGGGGTCCATCAGAGGCACATCCCTGAGCCTCATTGCCATGTGAGCCTCATTACCTTTGGAAATAGAGTTCAGGGTGCTGAGTAGGCAGATGATTTTGGAAAAAAAAGCATTTATCTTAAATATCTGCATCAATTGTTAACATTGGTTATATAATTAGTGTTCTTCCTGACTCCAGTTCCCTGTTTAATCCTTTTGTGACCACAGTAAACTACAGTTCACAACCAGAGAGAGAAGATGTTGTGTCACCCACACTAAGTAGGACTGATTTCATGCTGTTAAAAGGGAGACAGGTGGCTCAAGCCAGTCCTTTGGCCTTTTCTAGTGTTGATGGATAGAGATCAGCATCTCTAGAGGGTGGCATATCCTGGCTAAAATAGGTGCTTCAGATAAATGGGAATGACTCCAATGGGCACAAATGGGAACCCAGGAGGTTCCATCTGAACAGGAGGAGAAACTTTGGTATGAGGGTGTCAGAGCCTGTTCCAGGCTGCCCAGAGAGACTGTGGAGTCTCTTTCTCTGGAGAGATTCCAAACCCACCTGGACACTGCGTTGCTGTCCCCCCTGCTCTGGGTGACCCTGCTGGAGCAGGGGGTTATACCAGATGCTCTCCAGAGATCCCTTCCAACCCTTATCATGCTGTGACTTTCTCTCTGAAAGCAGCCCATGACAGGAGAGAGGCCTCTAAATGTGCCCTGAATTTAGAGGTTAAAGTTAGCTGAGATGAACCAAATCCTCTTGCCACATGAAAAATTCAGAAGCCCTGGAGAAAATCTTCTGGCCTGCAGCCATCCCTGCAAAATTGGGTGGTATGGGACCTGCCAGTTGATCTGCTGCTGCACGTTGTGCACACTCCCCTGAATACAAGCCAGTGAAGAAGTAAATAACCTGCATATGCCCATGCAGCACATCAAACTTATAGGTAACCTGCCAATGGGGACACACACAGCAAATCAGAATTGTGTATGTACATGGTAAGTGTGTGTCTGTCTCAGGTCCATGTATAAATCCTGTCCTTAAATAGCTTGGAGAGCAAAGAAATATCTATTTATTATCTATCTATCTATCTATCTATCTATCTATCTATCTATCTATCTATCTATTATCTATCTATNCTCAGGACCAAACACAGCCTGTATGGAAACGGTTTCTATTGTTTTGCAACCCAATCATCCTGGAGTCACTCTGGGGTGGGGGAAGCATCGGAGGGTGAAAGGGCTGCAGTGGGTCTGGGTGCCGGCTGCAGAGGAGCACGGGCAGCATGGGCAGTGCCACGAGCAAATGCCAGCAAGAGGAACCCCATCCCTGCTGCCGCGACGTGCCGAGCGCTGTGTGAATCGCAGGAGGCTGCGATCCTCACGCCGGTGGGTGGTAGAAACCACAACGTGTTCGGCGAAGTTTCTGCCTTATTTGATTTGTGACTGATTTATTAGGCACTTCTTCCGTGTAATTGGCCTCCCCGAGCCCGCTGCAGCTTCGCGCTGCCGCGGAGGAGAGCTGGGCTTGGCTCTGATCTCCCGTTCCCCGACCTCTCCCTGCAGTGATCCGTGCACTGCTCTGACACGCGGAGAGATTACGGTGTGTGGCTGAGGAGCTGATTAGGCTGCACGGTATCTGCGTGATAAATATCTTCAGAAGTAGCTCTCCTGAGGAGATTTCATTAGGCACCTCTCCGTGAGCACCAGGGCCTGCCACCACTTCGTGGGATTTTGTCCTTTCGGGGGTTCCACTTCACTCCATGGACCAGCTGTACCTGCTACAGGGGCTTGTGGGGGGAGGGATAGTCATGGGGTGATGCTGCTCCCTGATGCTGTGCCACTGTCTGGAGGGCATCATCTCAGTGTCCAGCATGAAGCATCACAGGCTTTTCTTGCTTTACATGATGGTCAGCTCACCTTCCCTTTGCTCTACCTGGAAGGGAATGGTTTGTGGGGATGACATCTTCCCACAGTGCTAATTCCAGTGAAGAATCCAGGTCCAGATCAGGAAAAGGCCCTGACTCTGCTATGTCCTCCACAAGCAAACCTCAAAGAGGAAAGGCTCCATGGGCAAGAGATAGGAAGAGGTTTCTGCTCATCAAGAGCATCTTCCTTTCTTCTCTGTCTGCAGAAGCAACCCAGCAACTGGCTCACACAAACCTGGAATGTGGAGTAGTGAGGACATCCCAGGAACTCAACATTGCATTCATTCCTGCATCCAAGAGCACTAGATTTTTAGCCATAAACCCTGTCTGGAATCAGATTGGGTTGCCTGCTGTGACACCCAGGTCTCTTCCAGCTTGCTTCTCCCCAGGAAGGGCAATACCACCACAGTCTTTGCTTCTGCACATCTGCCTTTACATTTGGCCCACATCTGCTGGCTCTCTGCCTGCACTCAGCTCAACGAGTGAGCCCTTTTCCCCCATACCATTGAGCTCAGCCTCTTCTAGACTTTGTCACCAGCAAATTGTATTTTATTTTATTTAAATTTATTTCTTTATTGTCCAGGATGTAGAGAAAATGCTAAAATGTGCATTGAGGAACCATTCCCTGTGGGACCTGCCTAGGAACACACCCATCTGGCAGTGATCCCTTGTTTGGAGTTACGCTTCGAGACCTACGTTAGCCAGTTTTTAATCCCTTTAATGTGTGCCATGTTGGGTACTCCAGTTTCTTAATCAAAATATCATGCAGTACCCAGGCAGTTGCCTTGAGGAAAATCTAAGTAAAATTACATCAGCACTCTTCCCCTTATTAACCACGCTTGTGCTGTTATCAGAAAATACATCAAATTAATTTGACAAGATCTATTTTTCATAAACCCAAGTTGATTGGCAGCAATTATATTACCTTCCTTTGATTCCATAATAAACAAATCTCATATGAGCTATTCCATTATTTTTTTCCTGGGATTAATGGCAGGCTGGCAGTCTAGAACCCGTGCTGTCCTGTCTCCTCCTTGAAAACGCTGGCAGAACTTTCATTTTCTTCTGGTCCTCTAGAACTTCCCTGGGGTTCAAAGCCTTTTGAATAGGCTCCAAGTCCTTCTTGGCCAACTCTTTAACAACTCCTGGATGTAAATGATCTGAATAGGCAGATTTATTAATGGCTAGCTGTGGGAGATGCTGATTACCATCTCTCTTGCTTATGGTTAGAGCCCTAAGTGTGATCATCAGCAGTGTGTGGTAGAAGTAGCTTGTGCAGCTCTTTCTCAAAGTGCAGAACTGAAACCTTTATTGAACATGCAGGGCTTCTCCTGGTTATTATCCCTGCTTCCACCATTCCCCTAGAGTAACAAATTAATGCTCTCATCAGGGTTTCTGGTGTTGCCTGTACAAGAAAAGCTCCTTCTCTTCAACCTTGACTCTGCTGACTAAAAATATTTCTTTGAGTCCTTTATTTCCCTCATTGATTCTCTCCACTCCTGAGCTATAGTTACAGCAAAAATGTTCTTTCTTTCTCCACATATTACACTGGTTTGGGTTTGGTTTTTTTTTAATACAACAACTCACTTGTTTTATTCCTTATCTTAAATACCTACTTTTCCTTTCCTTCTTAATCTATCTTAAAGAAAAAAACAGAATGGTCTCTCTCCTTGTTGATAAGGCTTGTAGATTTTAAATCAGTAAGTAGAAACACTCTTGAATAGTTCACATATTGACTCATGTAAAATCTCTCCTGCTGAAGCTACTGTTATTTGACCATTTGGATCTGTTCCTCCTTTGTTGTAAGACGAGGCCCGTCAGGAATTCCTCTCCCTGGGAATGCAACACGTGCTCTGCAGACTTACCAACTTTTATTTTCAGAAATGTTGAAGGTTTTTCTCTGCTGTGCTTCCAAGGCCACATCACTCAGGTCAGAGCTTCCACCTGCAAGTATCCAGCCTCCCTTACAGAGCAGAAAGGTACTTGATGAGATGTTTGTCTTGCTCTTTGTTGAAACCTGGTGGTCATTAGTTCACACCAACTTCTAAAGACCCTCTTCTAAATAAAATATGTTTCCTGTTAGTCTTCAGCAGCAGATACCTATGTTTAGATGTCCACACCATGTAAACTGGTACCTGAGATTTCCCAATAATCAATAGAGATCCAGTTATTGGAACCCTCAGAGCAATCAGGCCAAGCAGACATGTGGGTAATCTGCACTAGGATCTCTGGGATCTGCTGCTGAGAGGCTCAGCTTTGTTGCTGACATGATGAACATGGTGCCACGTGGCACTACAGACCTTTGAGCAGGGCTGACACATGTGGCCCAAGAGCTTGGGCGAGTCCAGTGCCCTCTGCAGTCATAGCCTGAGGGTATCTCACCTGGCATGAGATACCACACCATGAACTGCAGTGGGAGCCCTGACACCCAGCACCCGTGGAGCCAGCCTACATGTGGGTGTCTGAGTCTGGAGATGACTCTCTTGAATTTTAATTCATAAACATGAAAAAAACCCCAACAAAAATCACCAATGAACTCCTGGAATCTGCTGCTAGAGAAGGTTGTTGAGGCAGAGTATTACCAGGTTCAAAAAGGGGCTGGCCAAATCTGTGAACAACAGGTCCACCCATAGGTAAGGTAGAGGACCACTTAGAGGTGTATTCTCCCCAGAATTCCTGTGGATGCTGAGGCAGTGACTGCAGAAAGTGGCCTCTCTGGAGAGCATCTCCTACAGCTGTGGTCACAGACAGGTTACTGAGCTCCACTAGCTGCTGGTCACACTCAGTAAAGCATTTCTTGCTCTTCATTTATTTAGGACATTTCTTCATCTGAAAATGAAGGTTTTTTGATTAGATTACTTTAACATACATCTTTCCCCCCCTGCCCCAACTTTTTGATGTCCCACATGATTTTCCAGTATTGCCTTACCTATCTCTCTGATCAGCTCTGCAGGTGCTTGCAGGACCCCAAGCCCACTATGGACATCTCCTCAGTGCCCCATGACTTGAAGTTTTGCTGAGTTAGACTCCCACCCAGGCACCCAGTTCATTTGGGGGTCCAAAGCTGTGACTGGCTTGGATGGTCCTTCTCTGTGGGGGGTTCCTGGCTCTGCAGAGGGACATCTTACCAGGACTCTGATCTTGTTCTTGAGCCAACACATTTTGTAACCCGTTTTTCTTATTGTAAACTGACATTGGCAGCAGTTTATGTCAATATGTTGGGCCAATCCCCCAAGACTGCAGATAAGAGGCAAACACTACACTCTTCTGCTGCCTACAGCAGCGAGAGAGAGGCCAGACTTGATCTAATCTTTCTGTTTGCATTATAAGCATGCCTAGAGGCCTTGCTGTGCTAGGTCCTACATGTCGACCCAATGAGAGACAGGTTCCTGCCCTTGAATACCTGGCAGATAAAGCAGGGGAGAGAGATGGAAAATGTCAATTGAGAAAAAAAAGCACAGTGAACATCTCACCCAGGGTCACTTGACAGTGGCCAGCAGAATACTTGTGTCCCCTGCTGACCTGCTAGGGGTCTAGGACTCTGTTACATGGCATACATGTGTTGAAGGGAGAAAGCTGGGGAAATGGAGGTGCTCGGGTGGTTTGGGGCTTGGTCAAGCAGTGTGTCCTCACAGCATTTGGCAGAGCACCCTGATCCAGGGAATTCCCACCTAGGGAACCCCACTGCTCTCTTAGCAAGGGCTTGTGACTTAGCATTATGAATTATGAACGGTCAGCACGGACCATTATGAATGGTCAGCAGCAAATTTGACCTTGACTCTGCTCTTGAGGGCACTGGAGACACCTCAGGGGAATGCACGGCTTACTTAATTAGCTAAATAAGGCCCTGGGAGCTGGGTGTTGAAAGCTCTGTTATTTAATTGCACCCATTTCTCTCACATCATATCTCCTCACCGTGCATGCCCCACCTGCTTTAGTCATCGTGAGCTAACCAGTGAAGATGGACATTTCCCAGTCACCAAGGCGAGTTGGTGGGAATGGGATAGGAAAGGGCAAAGAACCTTTTGGAGTTGAGCCCACATTTCAAGTCTAACCAAGCCGTGGTGACACGGGGTGGAACTTAATGGATGTTGAGTTGCTGTTTTGTTGTTTTTTTTTCCTCCTGAGTAATTGCTTTTACTGGGAACTCTAATGGGAGGTGACTGCTGGAAAGGGCAGTGGGCTGGAAGTCAGGCTGGAAGGATGCCCTGGTGCACCCAGCCTTGGAGGGAAGAAGCAAGCTGGGTGCAGAAGGTGTGATCCCAGCTGTGGCCCAAAGTCCAGCAGAGGGCACTTGCTGAATGCAGCAGCTCCTGTTCTTGGGCCACAGTTTAATTACAAACCTTGGTGTCTAAGTGATCTCGTTGTCTCGAGTCGATGGTTACTCAGTGTATCAGTTTCATAAGCGTGCCTGCCTGCCCTCGGTGACTCAGTTAATAATAATTAAATGATTCTTTAACAATGCTGGGTAGATTTCCAGCTATTTTTCAATATGCATTAATAATCCTTCACGCTGGTGAACTTCCAAAATTCCTGGGGTCTGGATTGCTGAATTATACCCACACTGATGGGTCTGATTCGCTGTTCCCTTGGGCAGTCATTTGCTGGTGTTTCAAATGCAAAGTAGGTATAAATGAGTGGAGAATGCTGATATTGGTAGTATTTTCTCTTAATGGTGCTTGGGTTTGTGAACCTGGTCCAACACCCCTTGGTGCTTCATAAGCAGCAGGCTTGGAGGGGACCAGGCGTGGCTGAGCAAGGTGAGAGGCAGGGAGGCATGAGATGTTATCCAAAGCTGCTCCAGAAGCCTCAACTCGCTGACTCTGTGCAATTAAAGTGTCTCCTGTGGACCAGCTTCCCTTTCTAATGTTCTGTCCTACCACGAGGGTGAAGGTTCAGATGCAAAATTTCCTGCAGTAGCTGGGCCCATCCATCTCCTCTCCTATCCAAAACCTAAAAGAGTGAATATGAAGAACAAACCTTACAGGGGATTTGCCTTCAGGTGATCTTTGCAAATCCAACAACACTTGGTTGCATGCTTATGGAAAATTGAAGAGTCTGAGCTGTAAAATTTGAGAATAACGTAAAAAAGTAAATTCCTAGGCTCCTAAAACAGCACAAATCATTATCTGGTCTGATCCCACACAGGACAGAGGACCCCACTCAGTGATTCCAGGGACAAGTTTCAATACCAAGCATCCCTGTGCTTAAATGCACCTATTTTTTCAAGAAAACCTGTGATTCTGCTTCTGATACCATAGAACCAGAGAATTCTCTGGGTTGGAAGTGACCTTTAAAGGTCAGCTAGTCCATCTATGTTTGGTAACAGGCTGATACTGGGTCTTGGAGACTTCTCACGTGGCTCCATTTGGAGTCTGCCTCCAGACAAAGATGTGGACGCACATCTTGTGTATTTCTCCCCTTTGTTTGCTGTGCTTTGAAGCTGCACCTCAGCTCTCTGGGATCCAGCCAGACCTTAGGAGGTGATGAATCAGCACCCAAATGAAAATCCAAAAGGCCAGATGCCCAGCTGGCGTGAAATGGCAGCTTCCTACCGAAGCTGGTGGAAATGGCCTGAGTTGTATCAGCTGAGGGATTGGCTCTAGGGGTTTTGGGTGAATTATCCTCTATTTTCTCAAGACATCAACAGGCTGAAGCAGGTAAATGATCCTTGGTGCCTGGCTGCAGAGAACACCTTTCACCTTGATGTCAGCTTCTTAATTCACACCAAGCCTTGGCTTTGCAGGCTAACACACTAACGGGGATCTGAGGGAATCATCCTTCATTATCAGAGTCATCCCATTATTGAAATAGCTCCAGTTATTCTTCACAATTACAATGCCTAATTTGCCCTCTGAGCAAAAATGATATTAACACCAATGA
Source organism: Ceyx cyanopectus (assembly GCA_013401355.1). Taxonomy (NCBI): domain Eukaryota; kingdom Metazoa; phylum Chordata; class Aves; order Coraciiformes; family Alcedinidae; genus Ceyx; species Ceyx cyanopectus. Next base: position 175,810 of record VYZU01001081.1, on the reverse strand, counting down.
CGTGCTCAGCCCTTTTTCCACCTGCAAATGTTTTGGGTAATCACTGCAGGTGCCTCTTTATAAAATGAAGCAACTGCCTTTAAATATTTCAATTATTTTTATTAGATTCCACTGTTTTGCAAACCTCACTGGCTGCTAGCCAGTCCTCAACCTATTCCCCTTGTCTTTTAGTGGCTTAATATTGGAAAAGATTCACTTTGCCCTTAGACTGGATGTGTTTGTACAAGTGAACTGCCTGCTGATAAAAACAGATGTGCAAAACCCAGATTTCTTGCACGTTTGGTCCACGTGAGTCCTGAAAACAAAAAGACACCTACTCCCTAGACAGCAGCCTGACCCAAGGGCTATGTGTGGATGTGATGTTGTTTGGTACAGAGCATGCTGAGTTTGATGCCTTCTGCAGCAGGTTTGAAGGTATGGTTAAAGTTTGATTCCATGGATGCTGTTGAGTTGTCTTGGTGGCTTGACATTGACTTCATCAGAAGGTGGGATTGGTTTAGAGTCTGTCACCAGGTCTATACTAAAACTGCCACTGCCTCCAGTAAGAACTCTGTGTGGATCAGTTTTGGAGGATTAGGCACCAAAAACTATGTTATGGAGTGTTAGGATGCTTCCTTTTTCTTACCCTTCTCCCCTTTGAAATGAAGAATCACTACCTGGTGAAATCACTTAGAATATCTTTAACGAAGCACCACTTGCATGCCCTTTTTACTCACAGTAGTTGCATTTCTTCTTTGTACAAGAAACTCCCCCCTCCATTTATGAAGCAGAGCTATTTTCTTTCACAACCACATCTTTTGGAGACAATGGCCTGGAGCTACAGGTCTAGCTGCCTATGACAAATGTCTTCCTGGTCAGTAGCTGGAGACTGAGATGGGTTTAGGGCTGGTTGCATGTCCATTCTTATGTAAAACACAGCTCACAGGGCTGCAGAAGATTATAGTGGCTCCATTTTCTAAGGCAAATCACACATCTCCCTTGCTGGACTCTTTTCCAGCAGGTCCTATTCCCTGTCTGCCACACAACCATCTTCAAGTGTCACCAGCAGGATGAGATATGACATAAGGAGCCTCCTTTTAGGGCTCCAGTGGCCTGGAGCTGGCCTGCCAGACTGTCTCCAGCCCTGGTGTTGGGGCTCATGCCTGGCCCATCTGGCCCATCCCAAGTGAGGTGAGACAGCCATCGCCTGCCCTTGTTCTGCCAACACTTCCCACCCTTCACCCAGCTGCTAATTGCAGTTCACAAGGAGATGCTTGCTAACACCTTTCACCACCTTTACCTCCTTGCTGGGAAATTGAAGGACTTTATTGGCCCAGGAACAGACAGCCAGACTTCAAAAGAAATCCTGTTTGTCTTGGGAGGAGGGGGACCTTGATTTGGGCTCGGAAAGTGCATGCAGCACGATGCTTGCAGAGCCTGCACAGGTCCACCAGGACACGGAGGGTCTTACACCAGTGGGACTTCCTACGTGGAGGATTTAGCATAGAAAGTTAATGGGGGGAAGAAGGGGGATGGCTTAGGAGGTTTAAGATCCCAGATAGTGGCCTGCTGACAGCCAACGTGTTTGGATGTGTCCGTCCAGGTAGATAGAACCAGAGGTTCTATCATCAGGTTTCTCAGCCATCTGTGTTTGTGCTGGGCAGGTGGAGGGTGGTGCACACAACGGTTGGTTTTGGTTCACTGGCTTCCTAAATTGTTCAGAGAACCAAAGAGAAAAAAAAAACCCACGTCAAAACCAATTTTGCTTTGAGATGAATGGAATGCTGCATTGGACTCCAAACTGCTCCATTTTGTGTTGTTTCTAAACTCTTCCTGGATTATTTTAATTAAATCTTCTTAATTAAAACCATGTCCCTCAGCACCACAGCTCCACGGCTTGGAAACCCCTCCAGGGATGGGGACTCCACCAGTGCCCTGGGCAGCCTGGGCTAGGGTTTGGCAACACTTTTGGTGAAGAAATTTTTCCTAATGCCCAACTTAAGCCTCCCCTAGAGCAACTTGAGGCTCTTTCCTCTTGTCCTATCACTTGGATGCTCTCTCCTCGGTCCCCTGGATGTTATCTACAAAGGGGCAGAATCTTCTTGGGATGTGAAAAGGCTGGTGGGGGTGAGGATTGCCTTGGGATGAGCTCTGCACAGCCTCATTGAAATGAAGGCTGCACTTGCATCTGGGAGGTGAGGAGTAGAGAGGGACTGTGGTGAATGTGGGGTGTCTCTGAGGGTGTGTGTTGGGGGGGCCAAGCTGTGGGCACAGACCCAGAGCTGTTCCCACTGGACTTCATCAGGGCATCCATCTTTCCAGAGCCAGGGCAGCTTCCTGGCTGAGCTACTCTGCTTTCCACACTGAAGGGTTTTCTGTCTACAGCCCAGGACTCTGAACTTCTACAGGAGCTACATCAAAAGCATTTGGGCATCTGAAGCCCTTAATGCTCCCTAAACAAAACTCCCCTCCAAAAAAAGGAAATCCAACTTTGGTTTTGTCTGAGTAGTACTTCTTGGTGAAGGAAATGCAAATAGTAATTCTTCCCTGTTCTCTGGCACTTAGAGTGATCTGCAGACAAATCCAGTAAACAACCCTCATAATGAAAATGGGGAGAGCAAAGGCACAGGGAAGTGCCATGATTGTTCAGGAAACTCTTGTTTTCCTGAGTGTAGAACCACCCCTCTGATCTGCCATCCCAAATTCTTTGTGACCATTCTGGCTGCCAGACTGTGTCATGGGATGCCCTCAACATCTGTGTGGTGCTACACCCAGAGACACCATTGCTGCAAGAAATGGATAACCTTTGGACTCAAAATATCAATGAATTGGTTGACCGAAGTGCCATAAACCCTTCTCAAGAAACAGTCACAGCTTTTCATCCTTGATGAAGAGTGGATAGAATTAATGGCTGGTCAAATGCATGAACTGCAGCTTGTTTCTTCTGCCTGGGCCAACCCAACAGCTGTCAGCAGCACCTGGAAATGCAGCTTTCTCCCCTGTTTTGCAGGCACAATTTATGCAATACACCGTCCAGCCCTAATTTAAACCACAATCTTTCTTTTTTTTTTTTTTTTTTCCATCACGAGGTAAAAATGCCCATCCAGAATTTCCATTTCAATCTAATCAGTTGCTCCACGGGCCCATCATTTTTGCTTGGAAATGCAGAGGACATGTCCATACAACTCTACAGCACTACACTCCGCCCTACGCCCTCTCCACCCCCGCTTCCCACCTTCCCCCCTCCCCAAACTATGACTCATCTTAAGGCAGAAGGTTAATTTAGGTTAATTATCTTCCTGGTTAGCAGTGCATACATGTCCTGAGCGGCAATAAAGGTTTGACACCCCTCCTGCTGCTGCAAATCAATTTTCTTCCTCATTTACTGTAAATGGAAACGAGCCAGGTTCTCCGGCATCAAAGTAAACATTTCTCTGCATGAAACTCAACTTGTGAACCTGGTAATTTCAGATTTGCTTATAACATGCGCATTTGCCAAAGGAAGAAAAAAAAAAGCAAGAAAAAAAAAAAGCAAAGCAGCTGTTTGATGTCTCCAAAAACTGGAATTAGCCCCGTAGATCAAACATGGGTTCACCTGCCACGTTAATAATGGAAGGATCCAGTTGCATTAAGCACGAGGATATCATTACACCGTGTATGGTGCTTAATACAAGTTTGCCCCTAATTCCCCTACTTAACAGCTAATGCATATTATTATTATTTACTCTTTGAATTAGAGGCTCAGGCGTGATCCCAGTTCTACAGTGATCGGGGTTCCACAGGCGTGCACAAAAGGAGTCCCTGCCCCAAAGAGCTCTCAGCCTATAGAGACACAGAAGACAACAGAGGACGTGATATTGCCCCCAGGGAAGAGGAGAGTGAAGGGGCAATTAAATACCCCAAAGCCACTTTGCAGCAGAAGCCAGGAGAAGATGCTCGTGGGTAGAGTCCTGATCTAGTCAGCTACTGTTCCTGAAGATGGGTGTCATTGAAAGGTGGGAAGTGAGTTCTAGACATTTTAGCCCCTTGAAAATGAGAATTTTCATCAAAGGTGGCTGTTCAGGCTGTCTCCATAGGCCACGGAGATAGGTCAGCACCTTTGGGCGATGATTCACTGCATTCTCCACAGGTGGAATTCATTTTCCCACTGAACCCAGAGTTTGGGGCCAGATTTTGTCCAAAATGACATGTCAGAGCCCTTTGAGATGCCTCAAAGCATCTACAACAACCAAAAAAGTTGGCAGTCACTTATCAGAGACCCTACAATGATGAACCAGTGGATGCCAGGAGGGATCCGAGTGCATCTCAAATTGCTGAACCCTAGATGACCGGATAAGACCAAACATTTCAGCCAAGGAGGTGATTCCCAAACCCAGTTCCCAATCCTAAGAGCAGGACTGTAGGCTATATGGTATTTTTCCCTCAGGGGCAAATGTATATTTCCATGAGGTGTAGGTAGAAGTGATACGAGAATGCATGAGAAGATTGATGGTCTTGCTAATCAAGACCAAAATTGCTGACTAGAGCTATGAGTTCTCTTCAAAGACATTCTGTACAACCTTGGGATTGTCTTTTCTTCCATATGGTGGGAATGCTGATCCCTGCTTTCAGCCCAAATGCTGATGAAAGCCTCTGCTTATGGTTAACATGATACTCTGAGAACCTTGATGGAAAGAGGCTGCAGAAATGCAATTTTTTTCCTGCAAAGTACAATACCAACAAATATATCTGCTGAGTGATCATAGACTCAAGACTGACTGCTTCAGCTTTGGTCTGAGGGGACAAATGTTCCTTATCTTGATCTTCTTTCCCATGCACTCTAAGGTAAGATTTCAAATGAGTTTCTCAGCTGAGTGAGTCCACCTCTTAGATTAGCAGGATATCTCAAACAGCCACTTCTCAGTTCTAAGTTCAGTTGTTCCACGAGTCTATAACTGAAGAGAGGAATTTTTAGAAGATAACCTAATCAAAACTTAAGGCTGGATCTCCAAGGATGGATAAGATTAGTAGAAAAAGTGATGTCCCAGAAGCAAAAGGTTTCTGAGAAAGGCAGTTAGTGACACAAGTCTGTAATTCATCACAGTGAATCATATTTCTTCTCTGACATGATTCTTGCTGCATTGCAGCAGCTCAATGACTGTGATAAGAACAAGCCAATTAAGGAACCTCATTGAAGGGATATTATAGCTAAGGTAGAGTCTATTTTGCTTAAGGCAGAGAGATAAAGTAGATTTCTCAAAGTGCCTTCAAGCAGGGTTATCTGTGCCTCTATAAATATGTAGAGCTCCAGGAAGATTATCTCTGGATTATTTAGGTTAGAAATTACAATATATACCTCTCATTGAAGGTAGCTCTAGGTTGGGTTTTTTTTTTTCATGATCAGTCACTTAATTCCATCCCATTAAACAAGATCCTAGTGCTTAATTTGCTGGTCACTCCACTGATGTCATTTTTGTGTCAAGCCAAAGCTTTCATTTTATTAAAGTTCCACCAAGCCATCTCCTTGAAAGTCTTCTAGGGGTGATGGTGGTGATATTCTTTTAAACTCTGTGCTTGGTTTCCCCATCTGTTGCTCCCCTCTGTAAACGTCCTGAAACCCCAAAATGAGAATTACCAAAGAGAAATATTATGTTGATATTGGAACATGAGCAAACACGCAGGTAATGGACAATAGTACCACCCTGTGTAAGAGGTCCATGAAACTCAGGTGACCGGAAGCTTAGAGACAATGTTTATGTTGCCATTTTAAATGTGAGATCTGGTGACACCAATGCCCCTTGGGCACATGCAGCAAATCAGCAGATGGAGCTGAGAAATTACCTTTTTTTTTCTTTTTTTTTCTTTTTTATTTATTTTGGATGAGAAAGCAAGTTTTGCTTCAGGATTATTTATGCAAACATCTTGCTCTCTGCATGGCTATAAACACTAATTTGGAGACCCACACCAAGCCAAATAGTTGTTTATGAGATGTTTATGGGGCGGAGGCCAAAGAGGTGTTTATGAAGGCAGTGGTAGTGCCAAAGTCAAACAGCACCTCTAAGTGATGACTGGCACAGCACCATCTCTTCAGGCTCAGCTGCAGAGAAGAGCTTATTGAATTTGCTGGTGCTTCTGATCAAGAGCTGTCTGCAATTAATCCAGCAGAGGAATGGATGGGGAAGAAATGAACCCTCCTTAGCTTCTGGCAGCTGGGAGCACGTGAATGCTTGCAAAGAAGACAGCAAAACTGGTGTGAGAAGAAGAACCCTGTAAAGACTTGATGTCCATGGTGTCCCTTCCTTCTGTGGTGCCCAGTGACAGGACAAGGGGCAACGGGCACAAAGTAGAACCCAGGAGGTTCCATCTGAACAGGAGGAGCATCTTCTTTGCTGTGAGGGTGTCAGAGCCTGCCCCAGAGAGGTTGTGGAGTCTCCTCTGGAGAGATTCCAAACCCACCTGGACACTGGGAGGAGGTTTTATCTTCTTGTAATTTGAGGTCTCCTTGGGTTTTTCTTGGTTTTGGGGATCAGAGGCCTGAGGTCTTCACTGTGGTCTTTGGGGCAGATGAGGTGCAGTCTGGAAGGACCCTGGCACAAACTGCTCTGGAAGGGATGCAGGTAGAGAATCCAGTGGCTAAAAGGTGATCCTCAATTTAGTTTTCTGTGTTTTTGCACCAGTGTTGAGGCCCCAGATGGAACAAGAAGCTTCTGAGAAGAAACTGATATGGGAGTGACTATGTCCAAACTTTCCCAAATTAGGAATGGTAGATCCTGGCACAAGATGTGGAAGTGGAAGGGGATTCATTGATGGAGAGGATGGAGAGAAGTCATTTCACAGCCCAAGGTGATGCTCTGTCATCAGAAGAAGGCTGCAGGAGGCAGAAGCCTGAGTACCAGGGGTGCCACCTCCTGCAGAAGCAGAGACCACTTCTTCCCTCCTCCATCCTCACTAGCTCCAACCCCATGCAGCATGCTCACTAAAAACCAACAGTCACAACCCCACCAAAACAAAATACTCCACTAGACACACACCTGTAGAGCAAGGCAGAGAGCCTGGGTAAGCCCCACCATGTAATTCTTGAAGGGAGGTAGATATTATGATAAGAATATAATAAAACCTAAGAATGTTTATAAGAATCATCAGTTTAAAAATGAGCGTAACTAAAAAAAGACCCTGACTACTGCCCTGTAATAACACTGCAGCTCGTGCCATTGCAATAAGAAACTTCCTTTATATTAACTGAAGATGCAGACGTCAGCAACATCACATCACCCCTAGCTATTTAGTTGCTGGATGTTTATTTACACAGAAAAAAAAAAAAAAAAAAAAGCCACGTGGGAAGGTGTTTTGTCTGTAGTTAGTGAAACCATGTGGCCTTATTTAGAAGAAAGATGTTACCAAGATAAACACAGCTGGTGTTGTGGCACAAGAACACGGGGACTGGGGGAAAGTAAAACAAACAGCAAAGATGACGAGCCAGCATCTTCTCAACCTTTGGGTAGAGGTTGTTGGAGTCATAATTCACCTCAAAGACACAAGAACAAAACCCTAATCGTTCCCTCCCACCACGCTAAGATCTGAAAGCCCAGATACTGTGGTGGACACAGCAGGAAATCCTCTGTCAGGTGCTGAGATGGAGCTTCTGTTGGGCTGCAGGTACGTGGAAGAGGTACCTCCACCACTGCCTCCTGAGCTGCATCTCATCTGCAATGACAGGCTCCCCGTGCCCTTAATAAAACAGAGGTTGGCTCATAATTCACATAATCACCTGGAAAAATGTATTTCTCAGGCTTGTTCTTTGCTGTATCAAAGCCTTGTTTCTGTATCTCACCCTTTTTATCTGCCCCCACCCCCCTTCTTGCCCCTGTGAAGCAACCAGGGTTGGCTTGCACTGTAGCCCTTGCCTGTGATTAACGTGCTGACCTAGCAATTATTCACATCTGGATGGGTCTTTGTTGTACTTTGAAGTCTCTCAATGACTTCTCTTTCCCCCCACCTGTCTCAATTTTCTCCTCCGCGCCCCCCATCCCACCTCCTCCCTCTCCACCTTGTCTATTACTCCTCAGAAGTGCCAGTGGGCCCAGAATGAAATACAGGACGGACCAGAAATTCCTCCTTAATGGGCCCAGGTGAGCTTGGAGTGGGAAAGGGAAGGCTCAGACCTTGGAGATGACCTTTCCAAAGTGCTTAAGTCAATAACAGTGTGCAACCCTCCCTAGCCCCTTGTTTATAATTGACAAGGTGGAGATGGACTGGAGGCTCTTTCTTCTCTTCAAGCAAGTGAGATCTTTTAATCTTAACTCAAAAAAGAAAAAAAGGAAAAAAAAAAAAAGAGAGGGAAAAGATAAAGCAAAACAGTGGATGATGGAAGAGATAAGGTAATTGGTTCACCACAGAATGAGGCTGGGGAGCTGTGACTCCTTCTGTGGAGCTGTGAGGTCCTTCTGTGGTGGGAGAAGTGCAGGTCGAGCAGCATCTCCTCTCACAAGTCTTCTTTTGTATGGCAGGAGAGGAGGAGGAGGAGGGGACACCTCCCTCTTACACATTCTTATATCCAGCTACTGAGGCACATTCACCAGCAACTGGTTAAGAAGAAAGATTAAGGGTTGTGGGGCTTGTGGGAGTGGGAAGTCCCTTTGCTTTGAGGAGATTAACTTTTGAGACGAAGTAAAACACAGGGTGATAGTCTTTCAAAATTGCCTTCCAGCTGTGACAGGCAATGGTTAGATTAATTAGATTACGAATGCTCTTTTATATTCTGCAGATGGGTTGGGACAAGGTGGGGTGGGGGGCTGAGAGAGGAATACTTTTTTTTTTCTTATTTTTTTCCTCTTTTCCCCAGTACTGATATTTTTTCTAATGCAACACAGGTGTTCCTGGTGTGCTGTAAAGCCCAGTGGTCACCAAAAGTCCTCCCAGGGGTCTGCGTGGACTTTGGAAAGCAAGACTGGAGCAAGCACTGCTGTGGAAGGTTGTGGAGAACAAATGTCCATGGTTTTGAAGGAAGCAGAAACGTTGTGAAATGTAAGAGGTGAGATTTCATGTGACCAACATTCAATTTTTCTCTGTTAAGCAGAAGGTGCAGGTGAAATGATTATGGGCACAGAGGTGGCAATAATGATTTGATGATGGGCAAAGATGTTGGTCCCCTCAGCATCTTTGCAACCTCCTCTGGACTGTCTCTAGTAGGTCCTGGTCTCTCTTGAACTGGGAAGCCCAGAACTGGACCCAGTACTCCAGAGGTGGCCTCACTAGGACAGAGTAGAGTGGGAGGAGAACCTCCCTTCTTGATGCACCCCAAGATACTACTGACCTTCTTGGCCATGGATTTTGACTGGGAAGCTGAACCTGGTGGATGGATAGACCTCCTGTTGTAGGCTCTGGTCAAACAGCTGACCCCCTCGTGCACATGGGTTTGTTTGGAATAGAACCTCCCCATCCCAACCTGCTGGTCAGTGCCAGACCAGCCTGTTTGCACAGGCTAACCTTGAGCATGTCTAGAGGAGTGAATGAGTTGATCATGACTGAGTAGATTACTCTCTTGTGTTGGGTTTGTCTTTTTTTCTCCTGAGCTTTTTGTTTTTATTTTTAAACCAGTAGGCTGGTATCCCGTGATGATACAACCCACTCTGATGACTTTATCTCTTAATTATGCTGGGATTATTGCAGAATTAAAGGTGCATTTATAAGGCTTTTAGAAGGATCCCATGCCCTGCCACTGGCCCTGGAGGTGAACCAATCTAGTGACTTTTATCTCCCTTCTAACCAATTCAAAAAGCCTCTTTTCAGCTTCCAAACTGGCTTGTAAATAACCTGCCTTGAAATAACCCCTCTGACCCTCCCTCCTGTGCTCCTCACTCCTTCCACTCGGTTTTCTTCCTGTAATAGGTCTGAAAAGGTTGAAAGGTGCTGAACTCTTGTGTGGGGAATTCAGCTTTAAAGACCCTGAACTTTTAGATTCCCTGAGGGCTGAGGAGGAGGGGAGGAGGAGGAGGAGAAGGAGAAGGAGGAGGAGGAATGGGGGGTGTCTTGTGCTTTAGCACAGTGACCTAAATGATACATCCCATGTACATGTCATGTCAAATGTCATCTCTAGGGCTGGAAGTGCTCCGGATAACCTGTCTGGTCAGTAGAGGTGACTGAAAAGACTTAGCTGCAAGCCATTGCTTTGAGGAAGCTTTGCCTTTTCTACTTCCTTCTTTATTTATGGGCTGGGGATTTAAGTTGGTTTTTTTTTTCTCCTCTCCTTGTGCACTGATCCACCAACTGGCTTTTGCTCCAGCAGCTTGCAGGACTGTTTGATGTGCAGCAAACAACGGTCGCAAAGCAGGAAGGAAAGAGTGAACCCCATTAGTAGGTGTTTTGGGGGGGATTAGAAGTGAGAAACAGTTTGAGCAGTTTCACTTGGTGAAGACACTTGGGTAGGACCCCTCAATGAACCCTCAAACTCTGTGTCTTGCAAAGCTGATCCATGACACCAGCATTCTTACCATCAGCCATCAGGGTCCTGGCTCCATGACCTAACCCACCTCCTCTGTGGCTCTGCTGAGCCTTTATCCTCCCAAGGAACAAGAGACAGGACAAGTGGAACTGGCCTCAAGTTGCCCCAGGAGAGGTTGAGGTTGGAGCTGAGGAACAATTTCTTCCCCTCCAGGGTTGTCCAGACCTGTCCCAGGGTGGAGTCCCTGTGATCCTTGGAGGGGTTTCCAAGCCATGGAGATGTGATGCTGAGGGCCATGGGGCAGTGGTGGATTTGGCAGAGCTGAGTTAGTGGTTGGACTTGATGATCTTAGAGACCTTTTCCAACCTAAACAATTCTATGATGTTCTTCATCAACTGAATGAGTGGAAAGAAAATGTTTTTTAAATGATGGAGAGAAAGTCACTTCCATTTTTTTTTTCACTCATTTTAAACCTCTTAAAAAAAAATGTATAAAACCATTAAAAATATTTTTAATAACAAAAATGGCAATAAGTCATGTGGAAGCTCAGAAATCATACATCTTGCCTTAGAAATGATAAAATGAAACATTTCTATTTTCCTCTGACCATCCTCAGCCATATTTTAATTTATTTTTTTTTCCTAAAAGCTAAATGAAAGAAAACCAAACCCATCAGTTAAACTGTCACGACCTTCAGGACCAGGGATACAGGGAAAACAAAAATAAAACAAATCAAAACACGATGGCTGAAGAAAAATAACTTTTCCAGGCTCTTGTTTGCACCTCGAGAATTACCTGAGCCTGTCTGCAGGAAAATGAGAGCGATTCTGTTACAAAACTTGAGATTTGCTCTATTTGGGGACATACATCTGGGATGCTGCAGCCAGCTGCTGCCCAAACAGCCCCTGCATGATGCTGTGATGCTCACCAACATCAAAGGCTGAATTATTCGACCTGGAGTGTGACAAGTCCCCCAGCTTGGGAAAGCAGCTCAAATAGTCCCCACCACAGCGGTAGGGATATAGATATGCAGGAACTCCATCCCTCTGGGCTGTTCCCCCTTGGCAGGGGGAGAGGGAGTTATGGCCGTGGGGTTTTGTGCAGGGGATGGGTTGGAGGGAGCTGATTGCCCTCCAAGTCGGCCCCCCAACCCTTTTATATGGTCATTAGGAGACCTGAATGGGGGAGGCTGCTGGGGCTTCTCACGCCTCCAGCCCAATCCAGCCAGCAGCCCCTCTCTCAAGTACCTGCTAACAGGTCGACTTGCCTTTGGTCTCAGTCAGGTCTCAGCGGAGACCGGGCACCATTTCCTAGGCTAATAGGTGTGAGGAGAGCCAAGAATTTCACTCTTTTTTTGTGTTTTTTTAAGGTCTTTTCAAGGCAGGCTGTAAACCTCTTATTTTCCTCCTCCTTCTCTGGATTTTATTCTCTGCTTCCTTTCTTTTTTTTTTTTTTTTTCCCCCTTCCAGGTGGTGTTAAAAGTCAACAAGCCCCTTTATCTCAGGGCTGGCTTTTTTCCCTGGGATGCTGGAGGAAATCCACATTGTTGAGGAGGTGGCAGTCCCACATCCTTTCGGCCTTTCGAGGTCCTCACGGGGACTTTCCCCACCTTTTGCTGTGGCACTCAGGCTTGGGGAATGGTCCCCTCTAGGCAGATATCAGACAGACAGGTCTGAAAAATCCCCTTTTTTCTTCAGTTTGCAGTGGTGCAGCTCAAAATTCCCTCTGTGGTGCTCAGAAAACTCGCATCAAAATGTCCTCTTGAGAGACTCCTGGAGGATATTTCCTATAGAAAGCCTTAGACCTTGTAAAAAAGAGGCTGCACAACAGTGGAGAAGGGCTAAAAAAAAAATAAATCTTATTATCAGAAAATCCTAAAGGAGTTCCTTTCTGACCTCAATAAGGCAGGTCTCATGTTAACAAGGAATAGTCTGGATTTAGAGAAAAACTCGGCAGTCTCAACTGCTTCTCTACCTGCATTGGCTTCCCCAGAAGAGAAATAGGCACTGAAGTCTTACCCTTAGTTTTCCTTGACCATTTAGATTGGAAGACCCCCCCTTAGATGCCTCCTGTTGAGGGCAAGACAGGATAGAATCTGGGAATATGAAGCTGGAGACACTGTCACTTAAAAACCTGGGGGGAAAAAAATGAGGATGAACTCTTAACAGGGTCTCTCAATTTCCATATCCAGCAGACATGATCAAACCTTCTCAGCTGCTGCCTGGAGAGCAGAAGATCCCTCTCTCAAGCTTTTTTTTTGGTCCATGGACCAGGTTTTGGTCACTGCTGGTGGTGAAGACAGATGGGGCCTGGGTGTGTGTGTGGGGGTTTCTTTGGGAAGTGGAACCTGAGAGTTGGTGTGCAGGGGGTTAATTGTATTGCAGTGAATACCTGAGGAATTAATAATGAGTTGCTGCTCATCAGGCAGCCTTCCTTGAGAAATGTAACACAAGAAAAAACACGTCAGGAAACGCCAGAAAAAAATGCAGTGAAAAAAAGAAATAGTGAGTGTGTGGGGGTGGTGGTGAGAAGAATCAATCTTGGGACCTCAGAAGGTCTCAGTCCAGGAGTCACACAAGAAATGTCCATTGCCTGCTGGACAGGGCCACCCAGGACCCCCAGGGTCTGACTCTACCCTTTGCTCAACACCACCAACCTCCTGGTGGAGACTGAAGTGTTGTGAGGGTTTCCACCCAGGGTATGACCTGGTTTGTTGTGGTGCTGCAGCTCCATAAAAGGACCTTGAGGAAAGCATCCATCCCATGAGGAAAGGAGAGGAGAAACTGTGGAATGACAGACATTTCATGCTGAGGATGGATGGGTGGATGGATGGATGGATGGATGGATGGATGGATGACCTGGATCTCCATCAGAGTGAAAACCAGGGATGCAAACCCAATGCAAGCCATGCACAGCCATCGTGCAACATCCTCATCCTCGATGGACTTTCAGAATTCTCCCTTTTTGGAGCCTTGTGGGGGTTCCTACCCTAATTATTAGACAAACCAGCAACACCAGTGCACTCTGCTGCCCGTCTCCTGCCTTCTCTTCCCCCGTGACATGTACCACCCATCCCTGATGGGTTGGAAAGGGCCCAGGCTGGATGACAACTCTGCTATCAGAGACCCAACGCAGCTGGTTTGGGTGTCGAGGTACATTTTTTTGATAGCCAAGGCACTGCTCCCAGCTTCCCTGTCTGTCACCCTCTGGAGGAGGAAGCTGCCTTGTGTGTTTGATCCAGAGCCAGCCTGTTGATGGAGTGATGCTGCTTTCTCACTGGGCTGGAAGCTCATGCTGCTGCCAAACAGCTGATGAGCAGCTTCTCAACCATCTCCTTCCCTACCTTTGGCTAGGTGTGATTTTTGTCTCGATACCAGAGAGCTGCTGGAGCTTGGGGGCAGGATCTGAGCTTGAGAAGAAATGTGCTGATTGTACTGTGTCCAAACAACATGCAATGGAAAGAGAATACCTGGTTACTTCCCAGGTCATCCATCTTGGTGAATATCAGAATTAATTAGCACCCAAGAAGCTGCCTTCAGATAGAGATTGGACCCTGGCTGTCAGATTCTCAGGGCTGTAATAATCCTTCCTAATATGACTTTGCCCAAAACTACCATCCCTGTGAGGAAAGCAGGAAAAATAAATAACTAAACAAATAAGCCAGGACAATTTGTGTCCATTTACAGATCTGTGGCTCAACACCCCGGCTCATTCTCTCCTTTCTAATTGCTGCTTTCTTCTCTTCTCAGCCTCCTTTGTTTCTCTCTGCAAGCAGCCACAGCTTTCAGATGTTTTAGGGTCATTCCTCCATGTGCTGCAATGCTAATTATTCCTTCTGCCCTAATTCAGTTTTACATATCACTCCTGGCCACGCGGGCCACGGAGCTCACACAGGCTCTCTTGGTTCATTCACATGATAAAATCTCCCCAGCAGACACACACAGGACAACACAAAGCCACTGGAGAGACCTGGAGAGAGCAAACCACAGTTTCCATCGTGCTGCCATCACTTCATAATTGTGCCATCTTAATTAGAGGGTTCCCAAAGCTGGAAATCTGGTGTGGCCATAATACTGAGTCTTCCCTGCTAATGATTTGAAATGATGGAGATGGAATGGATAATAATTAGCAAGACTCCCTTTATTATCTGCAGCATCCAATTGAAGTGAAAACCACTCAAAAGACTTTCCAGTTCATGAATGATTCCTGAAAAAATTCCCTCCTCCAGAAATGACCAATACTAGATCAGTCCTGATGTAACAGCTCCCATTCAGAAAATCCATTGAAAACAGTCCAAATTCCACAGAACTGTTAAATCTCTTTTAATTTCTCCTCTTTGTGTATATATAAGCTGTGGGGGTTTTGTTTGTTTATTTCCCTCTTGCGGGGAGTAAGTTTTAATTTAATTTGCATGTTGGGTTGCTGCTCTTTTTGTGTTGCTTTTAATATATTCAAGAGCATTAGGGGAGCATGAGGTTTGGAGGCAGCAGAGAGTGAGAGTTTCCATTGATGAATGTGGCTTTCAGAAAAGAAATGAAAAAGTTGGGAAAAATAAATTTTATTTGTGCCACGATGGGCAAGGAAATTAAGATTTTTTTCCTTGATTTTTTTTCCTAGGGAAAATCAGCAAAAAACTTGTCCTTCCTCCTTTTTTTTTTTTTTTTGCTGTTGTTTTGGTTTGTTTTTTTCTTAATGACATCTTTAATAAAAATGATTGCAGTGATGGCAAGAAATAAACCAAACAACCTAGGCTAGGATTAAGGTAGATTAATGAGAAGAATGCATGGAGGTGTGTAGCTCCCATCCAAAAATATACAGGAAAAAGAATATAGAGAGGCTCATGGAGAGGCTCCAGGCACAAAGTTGAGTCTTATATGTTTGGATGGTGTTTTGCTACCCAAGGGCTCTCTGGGAGGATGAAGGTGTGTGGGATGGGGATGTGCTGATGTAGCCTGCTTCATGATTTATAAACCACACTTTCTTCCTGATTGCTTCTCCCTTCTCCCATCCCCTCCTGAAATATTCTTATTTTCAAACTGATGTTTCTAATTTCATGTTTTAGAGCCTGAAATGGGCAATGTGTTATGAGGAGGAGGCTTCCTCCTGGCTGAAGGAGGGTGTAACACTGAAGACTCCTTGCTGAGGGCCCTTGTCTCTCCTAGAGAAGGATTTTATAATTTTCCAAGGGAAAAAATAAATAAATAAATTTATAGGAAGGTTTGTCCCTGGTCAGAACAGGGTTGTGTGATCTGATCAGATGTTGTCATCCTGAGCTGCTGTGGTTTGGTGTGGTTAAAAGACACACCGTGCACCTGCACCCAGAGTCTACCTTGCAAACTCTCTTGGGAGCCTTTGCAATGGTTGTTGGGACCAGATCCAAACTTGTCTGCCAAAATGAAAGAGGATGGCTCCTAAAAGAGATCTCGAGGATGTTTATTTTTCTCTTCCCCACAAAAAATACACAATGCAAGTGCATCTGTTGCCCACCCGAGAGGTTCATCTGGCAGATGTGAGGAGTGGGTAGAGATGATGCTGAGGGATACTCAGATGAGGGTCAAATGTCTGCGTTTGCCACTTAATGCCAGAGCCCTGTCACCACTCCAACGTGAATTCCTGGAGACAATGAGAGCCTCCCCCAGCGGATGAAAGGCTCCCATCCTGCTGGGTCTTCGGGGAGATAACCCCAACAAAACCCCCCGTGAGTCTCTGCTGAGCTCCTCCAGCCCTTCCCCCCCACCCTGGGGGAACCCTGAGGGTTGTATCCTCCTCGGTGTGTGTGCAATTTGTGTGTGTGGCACCATTAAGAATTGATATGCTCGATATGAATGGCGATTCTTCAAAACTCCTGAATAGACCCCCAGCTTCATCCCCTACCCCCCATCCCTACCCAAAAAAAAAACAACCCCAAGAACTCAACCCAAACCAACCCAAAACAATCAAAAAACCCCCAAAACATTGTTGAGAAAGTCCCCTACTCAGCCTGGGAGGGAAAGTTTGTGTATCAATCTAGTTTTATAATAGTGTAATTTAGTGTCTAGGCCCGGGCTCTGGTGGTGATATTGTACTGCAATGAATGAGACAGAGGACTCCAGGCTGAGCAAGAGCTCGAGGACCCGACTGGCTCTATTCAGGCCAAACTAATCGGCTTCAGCTCAGCTCTCCGCCAAAGCTCCCCTCTCAGTAGTGGGTTTTTCTCTGGGTTTTTGTTACTGTTTCTTAAAGAGCTCAGCTGGCTGCTGAGGCTGAAAAGAATCAAATTATTAAAGATTTTGTGGAAAATCCAATGAGAATGGGCCCATGCAAGAATAATAGCATTGTGCCACCGTGGGCCATTCCCAGCTTCCAGTCGGGAGAAATTGTCAACTCTGTCTTTGTTTTCTTAACCCTTTCAATGGAAACAAAATAATATTTAGCTCAGCACAAAATACCTTCTTTTTAATTTCTAATCCTTTCAGGTTCTTTTTTATTTTTTTTCCCGCCTTCTCCTCCTCCTTCTCCTCTTCCTCCCTCCCTCTCTCTTTCTCTCTCCCCCTCTCCCACTTTTTTCTTGGCTATCCTCTGAAATACATTTATATACCTCATACATTCCCCTTTTCCTTGCCAGTTGGCCAGAGGGGCATCTGTTATCAGGAAAACCCCTTCTTTTTTTAAACAGGATGTAAAATGGGTGATTAAATCCCTTATTAACTGTCACCACCAGAAAAGGGAAGAGGAAAGGGAAATGTTTCCTTTCAAGCTTCTATTTTTAACATTTAGTGGCGGTTAATAAATCAATAGTATGTTGTTCAACAGGCTGGGTTTAGAATGTGTCATGTTTTTAAACATCTCCACATTTTGTATTTAGTATTTAATTGGGGCGTTGTAACGTCATTAAAGAACAAAAAGGAAATGTCCCCCTGTCTGTCTGTCCATCCTCAATCCATCAGGGTAGATACAGGAACAAAAAAGGAAATGTCTGCCTGTCTGTCCGTCCATCCTCAATCCATCAGGGTAGATACAGACAAGCAATTTAATCATTCTCCTCTTCTATTTAGGGACTAAATAGCTTTCCATTCTTGAGCTGTATCTTCCCTCATCTCTTTCTCCACTGCATGTGCTGATCCTAAACGCTTTGAGGAGCCACATTGTCTTGGTGATGGGAGGAAAAGGTCCCCAGACACAGCGTGGATGTCAAACCCAGCTGGGCTGCAGGTCTCTGCAGGTCTGCAACCCATCTTTGCAGGGACAATGAAAGCCCGTGGCTCCTTTGTGTGGGCAAGGCAAAGCTGCTGCCACTTTTTCCAAGCAGAATGGATCAGAAGAAGGGCTATAAATAAATAAATAAATAAATACATATCCTGTCAAAGCAAACTCCTTCCCTACCAACCAACTGGCACAAGGGGTGGGGTGACAAAGTGTTGATGCTGGATCTGCTCCGGGTGTAAACTTGACGCCTGCAGAGTTAGGAGGTAAACCAGACGAGCCCGGAACCTGCCCAGTTAGACCGTTGATAGCAAGCCCAGTATTAGGGTACGAGGGTGAAAATGAAGGGACAAAGGGGTACTCACTGTCCCATTGTAGGAGATCCCTCTAATCAGGATATTCCCCCTCAACTTTGCTCCGCTCTAACCTATTGACAACAGAACTAGGTCATCTTGGTGAATAGGGTAGATTTTCTGCCGCCTCAGTGTCTTTGAGGCTGGAAGGGATTGTGTGTTCAGTGTTACAAACAGACCTTCTGTCTTTATTTCCCGACCAGCAGCGCGACGCTTAACAAGGAGAACTGGACTGGCCATTTTTTTTCCCCCGTAACAAATGGAGGGTCCCATCCAAGCCCGTCCTTGCCAGTTGGCTTTCAGACAGGGGAAGCTTATTCATGTTTTTAGACCTCAGCCAAGTTCAGTCAGGAAGCCTGAGATGTTTTAAACTAGGGGAAAGGCGGGGGGATCCAGGGCTCCCTTGCCAGCTAGGAGGAGGAGGAGGAGGGAGGTGTTGCATTATTGTGGTATTTTCTGGAGTTGGGTCTTTTTTTTTGTCTCTGTGTGTGCTCCCAGAGATTGAGTTGTCTCTCTCTATCCCTGGCATAATGCTGGCTTGGGAGGGAGGATCACAAGGACCTTTTTTGGTCTCCTGTCACTTCCCAAGAGGACAAGAGGACTTCCCACCCCTGCTTGCTTGAATCACCTACAACAGTTGGAGAAGAGCAGAGGATGTGCACTGAGGTTGCAAGTGGTGAGGGATCTCACAGGTGAGTCACTGCCAGCATAGGTAGATATTACACTACAGCCCAAGACACTAAAACGTCTTCTGATGAGCCAGACAGAGAGAAGTTGTTCCTTACCTTCCTTTGGAGAAGATGGTAACTGCCCACCTCACCTGAGGATGTGTCCTCTTCAGCTCTCTGCTTTGGAAAAGGACAGAGCATCATTATTCTTTCTATCAGAGATGGGGGTGCCATGTCCCAGGAAAACAACTTGCATTACCTTTGTGTGATGTTGCTCCTTTTCAAGTGTAAAAACAACTGTGGATCTTTCAGTGTAGAGGAAAAGAGTATTTCCTTCTAAGGAAAATGTTGCCCTGTCCTAGAGATCCCATAGACATCACATTGATTTACACCCATTATCCCAGTTAGCTGAACCACTTCTCCATTACTATGGGTGAGAGGCTGGTGTTCTGAATCCTTCTCTGGCTGTCTTCAGGAATCACACAGAAATGTCACCTCTACCTGCCTGACAGCCATCTCCTGTGGATACCCAGGAGGGAGCACCCTGTATGATCCATCAAGGATGTGTCTTATCCTGGTAACACTCAGATGTCCTGTTCACAAGCTTGAAGATGGGATGAAGAAGGTCAGCAGGAGAAGGGACCCTTCTCAAAAGATCCCGTTTCTTGTGGTCATCTCTAGCTGTCCTTTTTTGTCTGCACTCACAGACAAATGTTGGGGCTCAGCAGACTTTTGACCCGATCCATTAGAGCTGTTCTTGAGCTGTAGGATGCTCACATAACTGCTACAGTCGGTGCTGAAGATATTGTAATATAGCAGACAATGTGTCCTAAACTTGGCTATATGCCTGGATTAGAAATTAAAAGCAAGTAAGGCAACCTAAGCTCTGGAACTGCATCAAAGGCAAATCCAGGCTAAATGGGAAGGATCCAATTTCACAGTTAAGTTTGTTAAATAGGTGGGTGGTGGTTGCCGGTGGTGCACACGTCCCTTTATTAACAATTTAAAAATTAAAGGTCCCCGCCTGGAGATAACTGGAGGCTCAGACCATTTTTTTCTGGATGCCTTGTCACGAGTAATCCTTACTCCTGCAAGGTTCCTGCTAAATTCAGCAGGAATTCAGCAGAGCCACTCTCATGCACAAGGATCATCCTGGGTAAAAAGAATTTAATGAGCAACAAAGATGATGGGAAAGTAGCAAGGATGGTTAAGAAACTCCTGGCAGACCCAGCACAGCAGAAATTAATCTGACAGATCTAGATCTTTCCTTTTCACTTGTGAGTATTCTGCAAGCAAATAATTCCCAGCCATAAATGTTTCAGTGAAGGATGCCAATTTGCAGAAGAGCATTTAACAGATGATTTTCTTTTGGGGTGCAAATCATGATGTCATCATTCATGGGGAATCAAGGGAGAGTTTGTAGAGCTTCCACTGCTGCTGCTGTGATGATTATTTTGCTTACAGATTGCTCTTTGCAATATGAAAATAAGGCTCTGTGTAACCTTAGAAGAAGCTTAATCATTTCATTCAAAGACTTTTGCATATATTTGTTTGCAATGTTCACTGAACAGGAATAATAAAAGGTGCCTCCTCTACCTACATTGATAACAAGCTGAACAAATATAATTATGAATAAATCACTTGTGCCACTTTTGTTTTTTTTAGATATCTTTGGGTGCGAGGTTGAATTATTGTTACTTTTTGGCTGATTGTATTTTTTTTGGCTTATGGTAATATATGACTACATGGCAGACCTTTGATCTCTAGTGTTCCCATTCTCAGCCACGTGATAAATCAGCTGAAAAGAAATAAAACCCCTTCCCTGGATTTTTAGTCCTCAGAATCACAATGTCTCGGAAATCAGAAAAATGAATAACATGAATCCAACAAGAACTCTTTCTGAGGTGTCATGATTTTTAAACAGATCTCATCATTTTGGAGGGGAAATGACTGGAGAGGTTGGGCTGCTTGGCAAGGGCAGTGCTGTGGCATGTTACACGGAATGGTCCTGTAAATAAAAGGAGGTAATTCAAATAGGTTTGCCAGAAAAGAGCCCAGATTTCCCATGCAACGTGCAAGGCTCTCTACACAGCAGAGCTTTCCCTTCCCCTGGTCCCCTCAGCTCCTTGGCTTCATCATCTCTCAGTCAGAGGCAAGCAAGACAATAGACATTCTTTGAGAAATTCACTACAGGGGATACAAAATGAAGGTCTGTGGTGCCAGTTTTACATCTCCTTAGGACTTGTCTTCATGGCAAATGTGATCAGAATAGCTATTTTAGAATTAGCTTTCTATGGTGCAGCTATTCCAGAGGAAAGGGATTTTATTCCAGATGAATTACCCTGTTTAGGAAAGCACTTGTTATTTTGCAACTAGAACATGTATGTGTAGAACAGCACATGGTGATGTACAGAGATACCTGATATAAGGAGGGTCAGAAGCAACATGGACACATTAATACCATCCTCAACTCGTGCTCTTTCCTGCAGCATCATACAGTTGCATGCATCCAGCAAAAATAGGATATTCCTCATGAAGATGTAGTTGCTTAAAATAGAGTGTGAGCTGGCCACATGGTGCCTCTCTGCAGTTAATGGGGTGAGAAGTTCCTCCAGAAGGCTGTCTCAGCTGCCTTAGGTACCTTAGGGTGGGCTAACTGCTTTGTGCAAACATTTGCCTCCCTGACTAGTAAGGAAGGCAAAATGCAGAACTTAGTTTAGATTTGCAAGAGTTGATCCAAGCTACAGGCCACTCAGAGTTTGTGGGGAGGGGAAATATCTTTCATTATGACATCTGCTACAGGTGGAGCAGAGAAGTGCTTCTAGGTACACAAGATCTTTTTCTCATCTAGATTAGTCAAAATTAGGAGAGATCAGACAAATGAAATAGGAAGATTAGATTGTGCCCTGTGGTGGTAAATGGTTTATAGCCTCCTAGCTGTGACGTAGGCTGAGTCTTATCTCATCAAGCTATGCTCAGAATGAACCTCAGGGGCCTCTTCCATCTATGATCATTTGTACATGTTGGCCTTATGTGAGAGACAGTTCCTAACGATGCCAATGGACAGCCCTAGAGAGCAAGGGCTGCAAGGTCAGTGTGTTGCAAGACTGATTCCCAACTCAATGGATCATGGATCAAATGCTTTTCCATGTTGCTAAAAGGCATGTTACAAGGGTTAGGTTGGAAGCCTGGCCCTTGTGATCTACATCCAGTTCATTGCAGTCCTGCCAGCAGCTTCCAATGAAATCCAGTGTTAGGTTAGAAGAGATCTGTTGTCTTGTAGGTCAAATTTTGGGCACATTTTTTTTTGCCCCAGTGAACAGATGGCAGATTTGTTATCGAACTGGGAGATGTGGTGATGTGTGGCAGTGCTTCCAGTGAATGGAAGGGAGTGGTGTCTCTGAAGATACACATCCTTCTTGAGACACCCCCCTACCAAAGACAACGTGCCGGGAGGATGTGTTTGCTTGCAGAGAATGATTCAGCCACCAGATGTCCCTCCATGCCCCCCTGGTGAACAAGGAAGACAAAACTAGAACTCGAGTCCTATGGAAAAATTCTCATTTACAGGTTCTAGTTTCTGCCTTCATTAAACATCTGCCTAGAGTTGGCTTTACACCATCTCAGTAGATGCACTGCTTCTGGGGTGGATTTTGATGCATCTCCTTGGGTTGAGGAGACTTGAATAAATGCTCTCTGGATGTTTTTAAATCAAAGGGTTTTGTCTGGCCATGGCTATACATGACAGCTCTGTTGCAAGGTAAGTACTATGGTCATTGAGGAAGTCAGAAGAACTTTATAGAAGAGATGGCTTTTAATGAAGGGGTTCACAATGTGAAGAGTCTAAGCTGAGGGAGTTGAAGAACATCCAACCATGAACTTAGAACATAGAGAGCAGGACTACAAAGGGCTTATTTCCAACATGTGTTGTTTCTCCAAACTGCTGGTTTGAAAGTTTTCCACCTTCAGATACTTTGTAGTGAAATGCTCTGGAGTTTGAAGCAACTTTTGTCTCCTATTTATTTGGAGATGTTTATGGTTAGAGAACATACCTGACATTTTAGAGCATTCCAAACAAAAGGGGAATTTCTATTTCTAGTGCTAAGACATCATGAACAAGGATTAACTAAGTGTAACTTCCTCTCTTCTCACAAATTGTGACTGACTTCAGTTCCTAATGGGATAGATGGTTTTATTCTGCTTAGTAGTCAACCTACAGCAGGTTAGGAATGAAATGCCCCAAAGCTTTTTCTCTTTCCCCACAGTACATTCATAAGCGTCTTTAAAAACTGCAGTATGAGTTGAGTTTGTGGCACCTGAAGAGTTGTAGCCTCTTAATTTAAGTCCTCAAAGTCACCCCCAATTCAGATTTACAGCCAGCTCCTGAATCTCTCAGGAAGCCCTTCTCTAGTGGAAGTGGAAAGACAACAGCTCTTATGACTTTGGATCTGAAAGAGGAATCCACTCACCATTGCTGGCATGCTCCAAAAGACTCCATCCTAAGATAGATGAGTGCAGGGATTGAACTACCTGGAATCCTTGTAACCACAGGGTCAAAATCCATCTGACTCAACACAAACCTTTTGTGCTTCTTCAGCAGCTCAGCTGAATCTGTTCAGATTACTCCCATTAAGCATAGGTTTTTTTGCCAGGCTCTGGACAGACATGAAGGCCATTTTTTGGTCAAAAATGAAATTTGGCTTGGTGTCTTCAGCTGCAGGTTTGTCCCTGGTTAGGAGTAACCTTCACTCTTCATCTCATGTGATTATCAAGAGACTTTTCTTTTTATGGAAGGCGTTGTAGATTTCTCAGGAAGAACTATTGTTGGGCCAGGAGTTGACATGTGAACCTGAGGGGTTCAAAGGAAATTTTGGTACTAAAATTTAGCCCATGCAGAAATCTATGTGCATTTTCTTCATTGCTTAATACTGTTTTGGGTACTTTTTCTATGTTTTACCTCCCAGGTGAGATTCCTGCAAACCTGAGGTGAGGCCTGCAGCTTTGGGAGGGTTTCGTCAGCCCTAATTTACACCTCTAAATGTTAGATGCCCAGGTCCAAGTTAGTCAGCCCAGGCCTGCTTTGTAGTCAAGGGAGAGTCTCCCCTAGGGTGAGATTCATCTCTTAAAACAGACACCCAGGGTAAGTCATGCAAATCACTTGCTGGACATGGCCCATTCTCTCTTTTGGCTCTAAAGATTTGTCAGACTTTTACTCTTTTTGAAGTGAAACAACGACTCCCTTTAGTGATTTTTTTTTTCAGCCAAACTGAGAGAATAAATCACCTTTTTCCTGAAAGTCATTCCACCCTGAAGTGCAGAAAGAAATATTGGTGTCTCCCAAGTTTGTTTCATGGACATTTACATGTTGATGAATATAAGATCAGCTGTGCTGGATCAGACAGAAGGGTGTGTTGGCTCTGTCTCCTGTCGCTGACCCAGAGAAGAGCAGAAGAGGAGAACAGTTTTTTTTTTACTTCCACTGGCATGTGCCCATCTCCCAGCAACCCCTGGCTGGGATTTCTGATTGAGGAGTTCTATCTCTGAGCATAAAGACTCCTTACGTGTTTTTCTTCAGTTCATTTAGTCTAGCTGCTTTAATTTAATTTAATTTAAATACCTACATCTCCCCGTGGCAGTGATTCCTACTGTCAAACTACATCCTATGAGAAGAAACTTTTCTCTTGTTTTCAACCTGTTAATTACCATGGATGTCTCCTAGTTTTAATATGATGAGAAATGGAGGAGATTTGTTCTATATTCACCTCTCAACCCTCTTGTCTCCCCAGGCCTGGCCGCTCCAAGGGTTTCTTTTGCAGATCATGCCAGCTTGCACCCTATGGCCTCTGCTTACAGAGCAGTTCCCACCTTCTCTGAGCCAGCAAGGTATAACCACATGCTTGGTGAGCTAGCAGAACTGTAACTTTTTTATTGGCTTGTACTAATTCCAAGCCACAAGCAAAAAAAAAAAAAAAAAAAAAAACAATTTTCTTATAACCACCTGTTTTATAAACAAGCCNTACTATGGTCATTGAGGAAGTCAGAAGAACTTTATAGAAGAGATGGCTTTTAATGAAGGGGTTCACAATGTGAAGAGTCTAAGCTGAGGGAGTTGAAGAACATCCAACCATGAACTTAGAACATAGAGAGCAGGACTACAAAGGGCTTATTTCCAACATGTGTTGTTTCTCCAAACTGCTGGTTTGAAAGTTTTCCACCTTCAGATACTTTGTAGTGAAATGCTCTGGAGTTTGAAGCAACTTTTGTCTCCTATTTATTTGGAGATGTTTATGGTTAGAGAACATACCTGACATTTTAGAGCATTCCAAACAAAAGGGGAATTTCTATTTCTAGTGCTAAGACATCATGAACAAGGATTAACTAAGTGTAACTTCCTCTCTTCTCACAAATTGTGACTGACTTCAGTTCCTAATGGGATAGATGGTTTTATTCTGCTTAGTAGTCAACCTACAGCAGGTTAGGAATGAAATGCCCCAAAGCTTTTTCTCTTTCCCCACAGTACATTCATAAGCGTCTTTAAAAACTGCAGTATGAGTTGAGTTTGTGGCACCTGAAGAGTTGTAGCCTCTTAATTTAAGTCCTCAAAGTCACCCCCAATTCAGATTTACAGCCAGCTCCTGAATCTCTCAGGAAGCCCTTCTCTAGTGGAAGTGGAAAGACAACAGCTCTTATGACTTTGGATCTGAAAGAGGAATCCACTCACCATTGCTGGCATGCTCCAAAAGACTCCATCCTAAGATAGATGAGTGCAGGGATTGAACTACCTGGAATCCTTGTAACCACAGGGTCAAAATCCATCTGACTCAACACAAACCTTTTGTGCTTCTTCAGCAGCTCAGCTGAATCTGTTCAGATTACTCCCATTAAGCATAGGTTTTTTTGCCAGGCTCTGGACAGACATGAAGGCCATTTTTTGGTCAAAAATGAAATTTGGCTTGGTGTCTTCAGCTGCAGGTTTGTCCCTGGTTAGGAGTAACCTTCACTCTTCATCTCATGTGATTATCAAGAGACTTTTCTTTTTATGGAAGGCGTTGTAGATTTCTCAGGAAGAACTATTGTTGGGCCAGGAGTTGACATGTGAACCTGAGGGGTTCAAAGGAAATTTTGGTACTAAAATTTAGCCCATGCAGAAATCTATGTGCATTTTCTTCATTGCTTAATACTGTTTTGGGTACTTTTTCTATGTTTTACCTCCCAGGTGAGATTCCTGCAAACCTGAGGTGAGGCCTGCAGCTTTGGGAGGGTTTCGTCAGCCCTAATTTACACCTCTAAATGTTAGATGCCCAGGTCCAAGTTAGTCAGCCCAGGCCTGCTTTGTAGTCAAGGGAGAGTCTCCCCTAGGGTGAGATTCATCTCTTAAAACAGACACCCAGGGTAAGTCATGCAAATCACTTGCTGGACATGGCCCATTCTCTCTTTTGGCTCTAAAGATTTGTCAGACTTTTACTCTTTTTGAAGTGAAACAACGACTCCCTTTAGTGATTTTTTTTTTCAGCCAAACTGAGAGAATAAATCACCTTTTTCCTGAAAGTCATTCCACCCTGAAGTGCAGAAAGAAATATTGGTGTCTCCCAAGTTTGTTTCATGGACATTTACATGTTGATGAATATAAGATCAGCTGTGCTGGATCAGACAGAAGGGTGTGTTGGCTCTGTCTCCTGTCGCTGACCCAGAGAAGAGCAGAAGAGGAGAACAGTTTTTTTTTTACTTCCACTGGCATGTGCCCATCTCCCAGCAACCCCTGGCTGGGATTTCTGATTGAGGAGTTCTATCTCTGAGCATAAAGACTCCTTACGTGTTTTTCTTCAGTTCATTTAGTCTAGCTGCTTTAATTTAATTTAATTTAAATACCTACATCTCCCCGTGGCAGTGATTCCTACTGTCAAACTACATCCTATGAGAAGAAACTTTTCTCTTGTTTTCAACCTGTTAATTACCATGGATGTCTNGGTAATTTCCTTGACATGACCTGTTTGATAAATGATGCTAAAAACTGGACCTTGCTTTTCCATAGTAAGGCCAGACATTGTTACCATGACTGACTTGATGTTATTTTTGCCTTCAGATGTCTTGCAAGACATCTGCTTGATAGGTACAACTTCATGACCTCCTTGGGTATGGTTGTTGAGTCTACAGGTGGCTTGGGAACCCTACAGCAATGGCCAGGGGCTATTCTTTATCCACATCACTGGTGGATGCAAACAGATGTAGAAATAGATCACTTGGGCTGGAAGTTCTTTAGGACAGAGTCCACCTCCTTGTTCTGTACTTGCACAACACCTAGCACTTGGGGTGGTTCTCAGTTATGATGAGCACCAGAGACACTATCATGAGTATGATTATGACTGAGACTATGTGTTCTTCAGATACTGAAATATTCTAATTAAAGGGAAGAAAATAACAAAGTTGTACAGCCACCTTTTGATTGTGTTTTATTCCATATGAATTTGGAGTGTCTGCTGACTTTTAATGTGTAACTTTCCTTGTCCCTGCAGGAACAAGATCTGATTCTAAGGTGAGGTGTGACCAGCAGACCCTGCCAGCCTGTAACAGCATCTGGGCAGTCAGAGAACATATTCAGAGCTCTTGAGGACCACTCAATTGTCACTCATTAACAAGTCTAAAGGTTAGATCCTTGCCAGACCTTCATGTGCCAAACTCCTTCTTGGTGATTGCTGTGCTTGGGGGATGGTGTTCCCACTCTCGAGTTGAACCAATAACAAGTGTGATTATTGATTTAGCTGTTAATATCAGCCAAAGTCCTTCCCTTACCTGCTTCAGGGCTATTTACTTGTCCTGCCCTCTCTACTTCCTTGAGACACCCCACTGGCCCAATGGACAGTGCAGAAAGCATGCCTGAGAGAAATGTCCTGCAAAGTTCAGGCTGCAAGCAAGGTGGAAGAGAAAACCATCTGCTAGGTGTTTGAAGAGACTGTCTCATCACAGTCTACATGCAAAGAGAGAAGTCTTGGTCAAACACCTCCCTCATCTTCTTTCACATTGGCTACTCAAAGGCTACTGTGCAGCCTCCACTCTGAACTTGGACCTAAAGAGTGGGTGGGACCCAAGTTATTTCTCTCATTTTTTTTTTGAGAGCACTTGGAATTCAGGTGTACTGCTTGTGAGGGAGTGGTATGAAGAGCAGAGAGGGAGCAGCCATTTCAGAGGAAGCATTTTTCCTCTGGAAAGCAGCAGTTTGTTGCAAACAGAATTCCGGTGAGGTTGTTCAAGATGAGACAGGAGGTATCAGTCACTCAGAAGAGGCTGGTGACTCAGCCAGGATATTGGCTGTAGGTTCAAGTCTCATTCTGATAGGGAAAGGAGGCTTGCCCTTGGATTTCCATATGCTGCCAGTTGTCCTTGCTGTGTGGCTCCTGTGAGATACTTTTCTCACTGAAGCTCTCCCTTTTTGCATAAAGCCCTTGGTATTCCTGGGATGAAAGACACTGCCTGCATAACCCAACAACATTGATTAGGACAGAAAAAACAGGTTCAAGACACTCCTTGGATGCCTCCATGAAAGAAATTCTTACTGTAACAAACTGACACCCCACCACCAGTCTTTCCCACACACAGCAGTGCTGCAGAATACGTGAGAATAACCTTGGTCTCACTCTTCCCAGGAAAAGAAAAAAAAATCATAGAGCCATTTTATTGCTCAGGTGCTTGGTGTTTAAAGTGTTGGGATGTGCACGAACCAGGGAGGGTGGAACAAGGTTTCAAAGGGTCAGTTTCAGAGCACAGATCTATTTCAGACCGCTCTTAAAGTCTATTTAACCTGGCTGTCCTTGCACGAAACCAACCTGCAGAGAAACTCAGCTGACCTCACCTTAACACTACCACCAAGTTCATTAGTTAACACTTCACCTGTTGACACTCGCAGGCAAATCCCAGACCGGATTGTAGCCCAGTGGAATGCAAATCTGGCTATGTGCCTTCAAATGACTGTATGATGGGGGGGGGGGGGGGGAAATCCACACCTGCAAATAAAAGAGATCAGTAAGTAAATTCCAAAGCCAGGCTGGGTAGCAATGAGATGGCAAAGCTTTTCAATTATATTGGGTCACAGCTTATTTCTTTATGGCCTGGTTAGGAATTGCTTTCAGCTGGTTTTCACAGCTTCAAAGGATGCTGTAGTGGACTGATTGCTCAAGCGGGATCCAACTTGAAGATTAAGGCATCTAAATTTAGGCAGCAATATGTAGTGTGCTGCCTACATGTGCTTGGAGAGTCTAAGCTCCCATTACAACCAGTGGAGATGGAATTTTCAGCGTGCTTGCCTAAACACAGATGTCCAGTACCTTTTATGGTATCTTTGTGTAATTCCTCTGGGTATCCCCCTGCCAGTCTAGAAGGAAAAAGATCTCTTAAAGGGTCTGTAACATTATCCATGCCAAGCCCATATGATACTGCAGATATCCTAAGGGATCCCAGGCAGGACCCAAACCTCATGGTGAAACAAATCTCTCCTTAGACTTTGCAAACCGCTGGAACTTGAAAATAAGACTTCAGATTCAGGCAAATTTGGCTCAATTCACTTGACTAAAGTGTCTTTTAATGTGCCTTGGGGTATCTGAGACATCTTCTTGAAGTTGCCAGACATGACACAGTCCTGCAGAGGACCCACAGAGGTTCTGGAACAGCACACGGAGGACAGGTAGATACTCCAGATCAGAATGCCTAGAAGGCACCAATATGCCTGTTGGTGGTTCTGTGGACACCTGCATTTGTGTGCTTGAATCTGTGAGCTGAATCTGTGGGCACATCAGTCCTTCAGTTATGCTTGGGAATGAGGTTAGACCCTTGGCTCTGCATAGCAATAGCTGCTGCTCAGTAGTGGAACAGTTTTAGGTGACTTCTATGACCTACCCATGGCTACATTTGACCTACCCATAGAGGGCAAAAGGACTGTTCTGCAAAAGAAAGGACTTCTACCATTTCTTTAATAATGAAAAATCCAGATTGTGGGGAAGAAATGAGTTATCAGCACCAGATTCCTTTTCCTTTTGTTCATAAAAGGGGTTAATAGCATGTTTAAGGTAAGAGAAACTGAGACATCCACTCATTTCTTAGGTTTTTCCCATTTAAACCAAACTCTTGCTCAAACCTGGTGAAGCAGGCAACACAGCTTAACAAATAAGCTTATCTCAAGGGCTCTTTAATAAGAATGTTTATCATTTATTTCAGGAAAATATGCTGAGTCCGGTATGCTGAAAGCTCTCTGTGGTGTTTGACCTGTGTCATTCAAAATGAGGTGTGTTGGCCAGGGTGGGGGGAGGATATTTTGTCTAGGGCATCACACTCTGCTACTTGCCTTCCAGTCCCTCTCATTGGAAAAGTGATTTCTTTTTTTGTTTATAGAAGGACTTATTTAGTGTCTGTAGAAAACCAGCTGTCTCTGGAAGGTGATTTACACCATCTAAGGTCTGTGTTTTAAATAAGTGGGATAAATCTCTGCATGTGCTCAAATCCTTACATAAAAGAGTCATTAAGAATGAGCTTAGAGGAGATACTTGTCTATGAGGACTAAAGCTGGGTAGCTTGAACCTCTCCTAAATGAATGGTGAAGTCCAGAAGATGTGGGATCTGATCTGTTTCTGTTGATAAGAGTGGGGTTGGAGGTGAAGAGGCTCAGAGCTGACCCAGTCAAACTGGAAATGTTGAAAACAAGCCATGCTCATCTGGCTCACCACGTACCAGCTCTCAGCCATGAGCAGTCAAGTGGTTGGTCTTTGTCCTCACAGTGTTTGAAGTAATATCTGTGTCTTTTGCCACCTTTTTTCATGTTGCAGTTGGGCTCTTGGAGGGAAACTGGTTCTCTGCCCTAGAGATGCTCAGCTAAAAATGGGTTTGTGGCAGCTTTGGGTTGTCACCTTCCACAGCATCTGGGAATGGGTTAAAAGGTGCCAACTCAGGTGGCATCTCTTCTTCCAGAGCACACAACTCCTGTCCTAAAGGAGAAATATATATTTATTCCCCACTTCTCACCATCTTATGATATGAAATACCATCCCACCAAAATATCAGCACGGTGGGAAAAATACTCAAAGACGGGTTAAAATGAATACCTTTTTTTTTTTTTTTTAATTTTCTTTATAAAGTTAACACATCTTTCAAACTTAACTGGAAAAAAA